>JAWPHD010001460.1:185000-320595 GCA_037043455.1 Cyrtodaria siliqua | reverse complement strand
GCTAGTTGTCCGTGTTCACATCACACCTGTCACAGACCCAACACGTCTGTGCACCTGTAGCAGACCTACTACGTCTGTACATCATCTGTTTGCACGTCTAGGTGTCACTGGAATGGATTACTTTCCCGGTATCGTCAGCATAGTGTCAAAATTCAGTGAATTGAGAACATTTGTAAAGAAAACAAAAACAACACGCAAGATAAACCACAGACCAGTTTAACCAGAGTTTCGTAATTATATTATATCATATTTCAGAATGAATACACATTTAGAAAAAAAAAGGTAAAAAGACATACTTAATACTGAAATTGTGTGCATGTATACTATGTATTTTATATACATTCCCTTTTATTAATGACATCTTTTAAATATATTTCGAAATGAATACACAAAGAAAGCACTCGTAAAGCCCTTTTTTACAAACACTCAAAATAAAAATCGTCATCAACCGCTAACCAGCATTTGCTAATAATAAACTCTGATTTTAATAAACCTTGAAAGAATATGTGTATGTATAGAAGCTAAACGTCAAAATAGCAACGAAGGTGTAACAATTTCATCTTTATTACAACTAGATTAACGTTAATCTGATTACCGGTACAATAAACTCATTCAGCTATATTCATAACAATAGATTGATAGCGTTAACCGCGCACCTGTCGCAGTTCTAAGCGTTTTTAAAGAGCGCCCAGCGATCACGATGCAATTTCTGATCATGTACAGAGACGCTTATCTTTCTCGTTTTAGCCATACGAGATTGTGCGAAATTCGATTATGTGCCCATTCACTGATTATTAGTTCACTGTTTTAACTGATCAATATTGTGACAGTTTGTATTTATTTTGGCATCGGTTTGTGTTATTTCCGAAATGATGTCATCGTACATGTCACGGATAGTTTGTATACTATATATGTTTTCTAAAAGTAAGCATTTCATAAAATAATATAGATTAGAAAATGTAATTGCATTCCGCAGTCGACAATCACTGGATACTGCAAAATTACAATTAATTGCTTTCCGCAAATAAAAATCACTGCAGTCCGCAGTCGAAAATCATTGCATTCCGCAATTAACAAACGTTGCATTATGCAAATAGTAATCACTGCATTCCGCATTCAAGAATTCATTGCATTCCGCAATTAAAAAAAATCAAAAAAAAATTCATCGCTTGCCGCAATTAACAATCGCTGTATGCCACATTCAACACTCACTGCATTCCGCAATCAACAATCACTGCATTCCGCAGTCAACAATCACTGCATTCTGCAGTTAACGAGCACTGCATTCCGCAGTCAACAATTACTGAATTGTGCATTCCACAGTCAGTGCATTCCGCAATTTGCACATTTTTTTTTATTTTTTTTTTTTTTTAACAATTCTCAACAATACAATACACTAGTAGTATTTATTCAAATCAAAATGAATAAAATATTTGCCTTCCGCAATATCGATCATGAATGTATGAACAGCATGCATACATTTGTGTAAATCTTACTGATTTCCTGACAATCTATTAATGTTTATCAATACGAATAGCAAGAACCTTGCCGCGAAATGTTTGCGAATCAAACACACTGTTGCTCATAAACCGATGTCTGGTAAAAATATCTTGCCCTTTTTTCAAATTCAAGAATATCAGACACATAGTCTTGTTTATCACAATCTTTCTTAAACAAAATTGTCCAGAAGGCAGTGCTGGGCCATCTAGGAGGTATTATACCATTTATTAGTTCCCCATAGACACCAATGTTAAAGTGTCACATATTAATGATTTGCTGCAAATTCAACTTAAGTATGGATAATGCAGCAGTGTAATGTTCATATAGAAAACTAATTTTCATGGCTAATTTTTGAAAAATCACCAGAAAAGGTGGGGTCACAAGACATGTAAGAAAGTTCTTGTTTGTTTACTAAACAGGTCAAGGGTACAGCTGTTTTCATTGCTCACAAAGTGTAAGCAAAGAGTCGAAATTTCGAAAATGTTCATCAATGATCCAGTAAAACTTAATACGCTTCTAATACATACAACTACAAAATCGAATAGAAATGGGCAGTTTTCCCATAATTATAATGCCCGTTTATATCAAAAAATGAGGGATTACTTTTTATTATAGGAACTACATTCGAAGGGATTACTTTTTATTATAGGAACTACATTCGACTACACCTCGGAGGCTTACATGTAATTAGTGGTGGTAAACCTAGGAACAATAATTGTACCACTTGCATTACAATGCAAAATATGGGCAATCGTTCGTGAAAACAAGCGTATTGGAGGTACCAGCCAATTATTGGAGTTACCCCAATACTGTATAAAGGCATCAACAGCCTCCGTTTCATAAGCCACAAATTTTGAATTATAACGCTTGACATTTTTGTTTTGAAATGAAGCAAAACGATCAATATCATGGGGACGCCACATTTCATCTATAAAACGAAAATACTCGTCAGTAACCTCCCATTCATCGGTGTTTTTAAGTTTACTAATGTCGTCTGCGACTTGATTTAGTTCTCGCGGAACCCAGTGAATTCTCAAATCGATGTTGAATTTTAAACAAAGCTCAAAAATGCCCAGTGATTTTTCTTGTAGCTCTAATTTAGTGCTACCCGACTGAACAATGTGAACACAAGCTTGGGAATCTGAAAACCACTTAACGGTTTTACCTTGTAACAAATTGACGTAAAATCCAAAGTATTTCTATTTTCAATTTCCATATAGAGATATCTAGTCATTAGCCAGTACAGATGGCATGGACATAATCTTTCCCGTACATTGCGCTAACTTCCTAGCCGAAACCATAGGCAAGCTAGACAACAATCCATTTATTGACTGTAAACAATCTGAAATACGTCTGTCAGGAATACTAATATAAAATTATTTGCTATTCCAGAAAATGTCTATCCATTCTAAACTTTGAACTGGTTACCAGATGGACTTCCCGTCATTTATAACAAACCAGGCACTGATGAGGCTGTCTCTAACAAACAATGAGTCAGACAGAGTCAAATTATAGTCTTTATTGGTTCCCCAACCATCGTCTAAAAACATTATAATTTTTTAATGCTGTTATTTCTCCAATATTTAACAATCTCTCTCAAACATTTGGAAAACAATGAAAGGGGCTCTACTCAGACCGAACGGTAAAACGGTAAAGCAATAGTACTTTCCCTTGACAGAAAACCCCTGATACATTTGATGACTCGGAAAAATATCAATATGATGATATGCTTTACTTATATCAAATTTTTAATCTTTTTCAAAATATTCTAACCCTATCTTCCAATCTTCGAAGTAAAACTATCTTTCCAAAGGTATTTATTGACTAGTCTCAAATCTAAAATTAATATTTTCTTACCTTGTTTGTTAATAGAAACGGATAAAGGATTGACAATATGGGGCACAACAGGTGTTTCAACAATACAATGATTTAATAAAAGCTCACTAGTAGAACTTCAACAAAATCTAGATAATCTCTGGCTGATTTATTATTTATAGAAAACGAAAGTTCTGGGACTTCTAACAACCAATTTTAAGAATATCAAGCATTTCACTGTTTGTATCTACATGTTTCCAGAATGATATATGCTGTTTCAAACGTCCTTTAACATTATCGTTAGTTTAGTGGAAAATGACGAGCTTTCTTGAAATTCGAAAAATCATTTTCGGAAGGTAGCAAAGAATACTTATCATTTATCTTTTCTGACGTCGGCAGCTGAGGAACCAGCAGCAACTAGCCTGTTGATGGTGTCTAAAACGATCTCCTTCCGGTAGTCCCCCAAGCCCTACACTCATGGCGGAAGTGATCCCTGTATCCACACCAGACTATTACACTAACAGGGAGTTTCCTTATTATAAGCCATTGTGAACTAATCTACAGAAGGGCATTCCCATATACCAGAGTAACATAACAACACTACCAGTCGTAGAATGAGAAATGTTTTAATACTCCGCCAAGCTTGTAAATACAAATTGTCCTTATGCTCATCTTGTTTATTTCAGACTTTCCAGGTTTGATAAACAACCTTTCCGGTGTGAGAGAGGATGACACGGTCCAGGTTAGTATATTTAACTTTATGTTACCAGCGCCATTTGTGTATGTCCAACTTTCAGTTCCAATATCCAGCGTTCAGTTCCAATGTTCAACGTTCAATTCCAATGTCCAACATTTAGTTCCAATGTCCAACATTCAATTCCATTGTCCAACGTTCAGGTCCAATGTTCAACGTTCAGTTCCATGTTCAACGTTCAGTTCCAATGTCCAACGTTCAGGTCCAATGTTCAACGTTCAGTTCCATGTTCAACGTTCAATTCTAATGTCCAACGTTCTGGTCCAATGTTCAACGTTCAGTTCCATGTTCAACGTTCAGTTCCAGGTTCTACGGTCAGTTCCAATGTCCAACGTTCAGTTCAATGTCCAACGTTCAGGTCCAATGTCCAACGTTCAGTTCCAATGTCAACGTTCAGTTCCATGTTCAACGTTAAGTTCCAATCTCCAACGTTCATTTCCAATGTCCAACGTCAGTTGCAATGTCCAACGGCAAATTATTTTGTTATTGGAGATGCATGGATCACGGATCCATGTTCAATATGATATTATATTTATATTGGACATTCGTGAACATTCCAATATCGTATATTTGAAAAGTGTTTTTTCAAAAATAATACATGTCTGATAACGTAATTTAAATAACCGTAACGAGTCAATGCACCAAAGACGCAAGTGTTTACAAGTTTTAATCGAATATGTGTCATTAAACATTTACGCCTCCAAAATTGCCAAATGATCCTGGTGGAAGGGGTATCGATGGATACGTAGACGATTCTATATGTAGATGAATGTTTATAGTTTATATTGTACCTGTCCTGTATGTACTGCTTATCTATTTTGTTTATTTTAATTTTTAGCTGCCAACATGTGTAGACAGGAACAACAAGGTAGAGGACAAAGCTCAAGCTTCAAAAAATAATGAAATGTTCAACGAAACTGAAAGTGCAGAGGTAATAGAACAACGCAAAAAACAAGAAGCTATCATTGAAGAAAGACTTGCAAATGTCAGAACAAAATGTGAGAAATACGCAAATAATAATTACTGGGGTATTTTAAAGTTGTCTGGTCAGGTATGGACGTATCCACCCAGGAATATTAATTATTGTATAACACCCAAAGTTGGATGTACCTATTGGAAGCGAGAAATGCGTTTCTTGAGTAAGGATTACCCAGTTAACTCAGCTGTCAAACGTTCAGCAGATATCGACAGGAAGTATGTTCACTATGGTGATATATCTAATATAATACCGGTAAACATAAATAATCCACTAACACGAATTTCTCTCTCCTCAGGGAACACGTTTATGTTTACCCGGGATCCTTATTCCAGACTGTGGTCCGCCTACATTGATAAATTTGTGTTGCCTGACTTTTGGAGATCATATGCGCTCCATATTATTGAAAAGGTTCGACCAAATGCTTCAATGTACGAAAAACAATGCGCCAATGATGTTTCCTTTATGGAGTTTTTAGTTGATGTTGTATCTACCGCGAATGGCACCATGAACGCGCATTGGGTGCCAGTGCACCGGATATGCAGTCCGTGTCACGTAAACTTTGACGTCATAGGGAAGCAGGAAACGTTTAATGAAGACTCGAATTTTATCCTTCGTAGATATAGTTTAGAGGAGTTAATAGAAAACAGTAATAAATCAATGCGCGTATATGAAGAGGTCTTAATGCTTACACAGTATAATTTTGAACTTGAAAACGACATTAGGAAAGGCTGCTTTGATAAATATAATGTTGCACAGAAATTGTGGCAAGCATTTCAGTTTAATGGTTATATTGACAGAGAACTTGTCTTTCCAGAAAGAGCATTTAATAACACAGCATTCATAAGCAATCCAGTCAAATCCTTCTCCAATACCGTTATCAGTACAATACGGACACAAAATAGACACAGCTTTGATCCAAGGACACAAAAAAGAGCAATGATGGTGGAAGCATATAAACAAATCCCGAAACTGCTTTTAAATAAACTACAAACTGTGTATAAATACGATTTTGAATTGTTCGATTATGA
Organism: Cyrtodaria siliqua; assembly: GCA_037043455.1. Taxonomy (NCBI): domain Eukaryota; kingdom Metazoa; phylum Mollusca; class Bivalvia; order Adapedonta; family Hiatellidae; genus Cyrtodaria; species Cyrtodaria siliqua. The sequence continues at coordinate 314,519 of JAWPHD010001460.1, read as the reverse complement.
CGAACGACCAAAGGATATATTTTCCTGAAGTTTCGGATGAGTGCAACTCCTTTTGGCATATTTTGTAATTATTTTCGACAATGACAAATCAATAACTTATCTCTGCTATTATAATATGGATTATATGAACTATTACACCAGTAACATAGACAAGTGTTACGAGAGAAATGGGCTAAAGGATGATATTTATTGTCTTGGAGTAAATAACGGGTTTTATTTTATTTATTTACATGATTACGTATGCGTGGTCATATAAGAAATATAGATATAACTTTCTTTTTTCGAGTATATGCAATTTATACTGCTTCCCGAGGCTGTAAGCCCGAAATTGAAATATAAATCGCATACACGAGAAAATATGATATAAATGTTTTTTTACCAGCTCTAATGTTGTTGGTTATAGAACGGCTGAAAGATATCGGCAGTTATTGAACAGGTCTTCAGTTGTATGCAAATTATATCATAAGCAACAATCATAAGCAAGAATCTATGGTTAATGTTGTTTATGTTTATGCCTATAACCATGATTGTATGCATTCAACATAAATTTACGTAACATGTTTTTACTGAAACAGTTATGTTGTGGTAAAAACATGTTACGTAAATAAAACTCGATATTTCACACGTATAATACTACTTTTATTTTACTGATAAAATCCACTATTCATTGCATAAGCATACAATAAAGCGATATAATGCACTCATACAAAACTTTTTTTCCTTGTATATTTTTACAAGCCTTACTTAGCCAGTTCCCTAACTAAAACCAGTTACGATTTGGAGTAATACCTCTAATATTAAGAATTAGTTGACATTTGAAAAAAATCTACGCAGAAATAGTATCTGAATAGCTATGCCCAGTGTAACAAGAAAAGTCATAGTATACAATATATAGTATGACGACGAGCGGCAATTAGAATGAAAATTGTAAAATATATTTGTTTTAATTCATTGCATTGGAATTACAGCATCATGTGTGGTTTGTTTGTGTAAAATTAATAGTGAGTTCTATTTGGTGTAGCAACGTCAGAGAACAAAATGGAAAAGCGAAATAAAGATGAAATGTTTTTATTTGAAACTAAACGTCCAATTTAAGTGTTTTGCTATAAGGGCTATTCCATTAAAACATACATGGGACCTTATTTTGCAAGACCCACCTTTGTTTGCAAGACCCATCTACAGAATTTAAGTTGACTAAACTACAACCACCCATGGATTTTATTTATTTATTTATATTGAACTACATATATATTTACATGTGAACTACATACAAACATGAGAACTGCTTGAAGAACATAAGTGGTTCTTACGTACCGGGTACCGTCAATAAAACCATCCAAAACAGGTTCGCGTTCCTGGTGTTATTTAGCAGCTTGCATTTGTGAATAAGCGTTCATCGTTAAGCGTTACAGACTTGCTAAAATTGCAACAGGTTATACAGCAATTCATCGAACACTAAGAATATGAAAAGGAAATCGCCGTTCAAACTATTAATATTCGAGTGATCTTTATTCTTCTGTCCAACGTGACAAATTTGCGTGACCACTCAATGTCAATATGAAAGCGATTGGTTTAAATCATGCAATCAACCAATGGAATGCGCGCTTTCAAATTGATGAACTTAATAAGAGAATTTTCTGATTTTCAACAAATACGTTAAACACAATAAAACACGACTTCTGGTTGGATTTTAGTTTGAAAAATCTGATTGTCCCTAGATTGTCCGGGCGGCGTTCGCGAGCATTTTTACGGCGATGTGAGAAAATTCCACGATCCTGAAAATCACACCCATGCATAGATGCAAAATTCGTTTTAAAGCACCCAGGCATAGAACCACATTTCGGAAAATAGGGTTCACCCATAGATGTTTTATTAAATTGCCGTCCTGGGGTCCCGGGTATGTTTTAATGGAAAAGCCCGAACCAAGAAAGCGCTTTATCATGCAGATATGCACTTTTCTGCCTAATAAAGGGGTGACCTAATACATTTTGCTTTATTAGGCACTGACCAATAGAGCAAATCAATGCGGAATCCCTCGGCGTTTATTGTACGCAACGTTATCTGACGTCATGCACGTAACGTTGCCTGACGTCATAAAACAAACAAAAAACAACAACATGGCGGCGTCCTCGATACGCGTAACATTCTGAGAAATAGGTAATATTAGTAATTCATACAGAGATGTGGATAATCTACATGATAAATAGAATATTATGTCAGTGTCTTTTACTATCAAGTTTATTCGGCTCGGCACGAAAACGAAGAATGGCTCGGCAGAGCCTCGTCATTCTTCGTTTTCTAAGCCGCACCTAATAAAGGCACTGACATAATATTCTCTATATATTCGCTATTTTTATATTAAGCAACGAATGGAGGAGCTGGACAAAAAAAAACTGAGTTCCGGCTATATGTATTCCGACTATATGTATTCCTTTGACTATAAATAATGTTTCAATACACACTTATATAAAAACACACTCTGAATATGTATGAATAATTATAATTTACATACGGTAATAATATGATGAATGACTATCAAATGTACATATTTTTAAGTTCATGCTGTACAAATACAACATTAGTGATGTGAAAAAAATGTATGTATAACTCAGTGTGTCCCTGCCAAGACTTGAACTTGGATCTCTTTTCTCGAAATAAAAGCGTGTTTACTTACACTACAGAGATCGCCCAGACATCACAAAAAGAGTGTACAACTAAAACTATCACTGAAGGTTATTAATTCCCCTGCAAACGCATACACCACGACTACATGTATATGCGCAGTTCCACTTCATACTGATGCTTCTCACAAAGTTTTCTGAGAAAAATATTCAAGGGGCCAGAACTCACATCAACAAGAGGTCAATGACCTGGAAGCTCTATTGATAGGTCTTTGATAGCTAGATCAACATTCCTGTGAAGTTTTATGAAAATCTGTCAAGTTGTTTTAGAGGAGTAGTCGCTACAATATTTTACTATATAACTCTATGTAAACAAAGAAGGCCGCAGAAGCCATCATGTTTAATGTCAAATCAAACAAATCAAACAAATTTAACAGGGACCAACATCATGTCATGCTGATTATTTTAGAAAAAGTCCTATATCAATATCACTTATAGTTTGCAAGAAGCAGTCGCTAAGAATTTGTTTTTTAAAAATCTATATTTAGCTTTGGCGGCCATCTTGGATTTCACATCAACATGATTTTTTGCTAGGATCAACTAGACATCATGGGCAACATTTCTCTCAAGTTTCATGAAAATCTGTGCAGTAGTTTCAGAGAAGTAGTCGCCTAAAAAAGGTTACGGACGGACACTGGTTTTTTTAAATCTATTTTTAGCTTTGGCCGCCACAATGAATTTCCAGCTGACCTAAAATTGTGCTAGGATCATCTAGATAGCAAGAGCAACATTCCTGTGAAGTTTTGTGAAACACCGTTAAGTAGTTTCAGAGGAGAAGTCGCTATATGCCTTTATTATATAACTCTATGTAAACAAAGATGGCCGATGTCAGCCATGTTTAACGTCGAATCAAAACAATTTTCGACAAGGACCAACATCATGTCATGCTGATTATTTTAGAAAAAGTTCCATAACAAAATCACTTATAGTTTTCTAGAAGTAGTCGCAACAAACTTGTTTGTTTTTTAAAATTTATTTTTAGCTTTGGCGCCAATCTTGTATTTCGCATCAACGTCAGTTTGTGCCAGAATCAACTAGACATCATGGGCAACATTCCTGTATTTTCCTGAAAATCCATGCGGTCGTTTCAGGATAGGCTGATCTTCTATCAATAGAGCTAATACATGGACAGGGGAGGCTCTTGATTTTCTTTTTTGTCATTATTAGGCCTGTATTGGCAATGCCAAAATACATATTTTCTGCAATTGCAAGGCAATAATTCGTGAATAAAATGATTGTTTCTAATGAGGCAAAAAACACAGGTCTGTGAAATGCCATGCTCGATGACAGTGTTGGCGAACTGTAAAGAGTATTAAAGACAGGATTTAAAGATGAATGCTTTATACTTGCCTAATTTGCAAATGAAACCCCTCAAATTCGTAATCGTGACAGTATGGGTTATGTACACAAAATTTAGGGGTAACATTGAAGACACTGCTCACAAACATTCGTCAGAAACTGTGAATCAGAAAATACCACCACACTGAAATACTGACCTGGTAAATATCTTCTGTCACCACTGCTGTCTCTCAACACGTCACGCAGGATACACAACAATGCAGAATACCTTAACACTGGAAATACAAACCGCAAAACCATGTAAAGAGCAGAAGACATGTAAAATGCCTCTTCTCAATTGAAGATTTGACTGTGTTTTCCCAATTTTAATACCAAAGTGTGGAATATTAACCTGACAAATCTCTTTCATTCGCTGCTGCCGTCCGTCAATATCTGTCGCAGGACACACTTACTTTCACTTCTGCTGTCTCCTGATGCAGGATGCACAACAAGGCAAAATACATTTACATTGGAAAGACAAACCGCATCACCATGTAAATAATAGCACAAGACATAAAGCAAGGAAATAACTTCGCAAAGTCAATGGCTTATAAATGCACAATTATGAAACGCCAAGCTTTGCAAAATAGTACACGTACCAAATGCTTGCCTGATGTCAAAGTATCTGGCCTATAAACCACTGAACACAAAATGCCATATTAGATTATATTTTGGCAGCAACCTCAAAGGGAGATGAGATGGAGGATAAAGGCTTCCCATTTGACAAACCACGACCATGGAGCAATGCATGTGTAAAACCGTCAATGTGAATGGCCATATAAAGCCATGAAGACTTTAATCTACAAACACAAATGTAACACAGTTCAACTTCATGCACCCACCAAACCGCCAACGTAGTACTAACCTGGCAACTGCTAAACAATCTAACCAAACTTTGGGAAAACCAAGCAACCTGCAACGCAACACTGAAATAGAAAGCAATAAAACTGTCAAGATATTATAACAATAAGCTGTTAGTATACATATTAAAAATCCAGTTGTTTATTTCAACAATCTACACCTACTATAAAAACAAGAGGCCCAAGAGGCCCTGTGTACGCTCTACTCACTAAAGATAAATTTTACCTGGAAGGGACCATAACTCTTTCACAAAATCATTCAACCAGAACATGGCTAAGATATATGCAACCAGGCTTGGTACAGATCAGCCCTGCCAAGTTTCGTTGAATTGCAGCCAGAGGTTCAGGAGAACTAGTCTGTACAAACAGCGTTTTTAGCCCTTATATAAGCGGTACTGATAAACGGACCCGTTCCCAATCGGAAAAAAACATACCATTTTTCCCAATTTTAAAAAAAAGTCCCAATTTCAAGAAAACAATTCCCAATTTCGATCACGATATCGGCAATGAAAAGAAACCGATCCTCTTGCGATATTTTTTACAAATCGGATGTTTACAGTCTATCATAAAATAGACTATTTAACTGCGCATGTGTATGCCTATAGGGATCTGCGTATTGACAATTGCATCGATATTCAAGACGAGGCCGGGGTTTTTCGTTTTAATTTTAGCAAATTCTTGCAAACGTTCTGATAATCACGAATACAAAATGTAACGTTCTCTACAAAATGCAACTAAACCTCTCGAAAAAAAAGTAGAAACTCGACGAGAGAAAAACGACAAATCAAAAGAATATGACCGAGAAAAATGTACACGCATAGAAGAAAGAACGAGATTGGCTCGAATTTCGCGACAGCAAAATGTCTTGTTCATACTGCGTCGAGTTCGCCACCGATGAAAAAGACAAGAAATCGTCATTTGTTTAGGGAAGTAATAATTTTGGAATCGGTTGTTTTACATGACAAAGGCGAACCACACAAGAAAGCAACTTCCCTTAATTCTGCGAAGCAAGCAGGTCCAAGTAAAAGTATTGCATCAAAAATTCTTCAGACAATGAACAAACATGCCGACGCATCCTCATCAACAGCTCTAGGATCAAACTCGAGGCTCGCGTTAACCATTCGCCAAATCGTCATAGGAGAAAAGTAACCCGAACTGGCGAATGAAAATCGTAAGAACATCATTTCCGACCAATGTTGTCAACAAAATCTCGGAAAATCGCGAATTTTAATATACGATGTCTTTGACTGTTTTATAAGCCAATATCCCGCTGAGTGTTTGTTAGCTAATTAGCGACAATCAATTTGGACCGATAACTAATTATCGCAGTGTTTATTGAAAACCGTTGTCAAATTGTTGGTATGCGATAGACGCTGTCAATCAACCAGTTTGTGTCCTCACGCTAAATATAATTCATATATTTAATTGCGTTATCGAGCCGGGTAAAACATAAAATAACGTGGCGCCCTCTTACGGCCAAAATGGCTGATCAAAACAGAAAGTGCATGAAGTGTGACGTGTTTGTTTAGGAATTAATAAGCAAGAGATGCTCTGTGTAAAGGGTTACGGTCTTTTTGAACTTGGCGATTACTGGTAATACTGGTAAGTGTTGAGTGCCCACTAATTAGTTGAACACAGAGTAGCGTAAACTGGAACAATGGAAAGCACGTGTGAACGTGTTTGATCGGCTGTCCGTAAATTGTGACAATTTTATGTTTGTTTGTTCAATCAACATGAAACAATAGTCAATACAAAAAGTGCGATTACTCAAAATATTGGTACAATTTTAGAATGAAGTGGCTTTTATAACTTATTCTATGCATGATAGTCGTGGTGTATTTCTGAATTTTGTCTCACAATTCAACGCGATCTTTCTAGCTTATTTGGAAGAATGTTTGCCAAAAGCCCCATGGTCAAAACCCCTATGCCTAAAAAATGCATACATAGCCAAAAAAAAAACATGATGGTTTTGAATAGGTGGCAATAACCCACCATGGTGATTTATACAAGGTAGCCAAAAAAAACATTGTGATTTAGACAAGGTAGCCAAAACCCCCATGGTGGAAAAACACCATTGATTGTATATGATGTAAAATTGTTTCTTGATGAAACTCATTCTGGTACTAAGATTACCTTCAATATTTTCTAGTCATCATCATAATATATATGATATATATATATACATATATTATCATGTATTGATGTATCTTCATGTATACTATTTAGGATGAATGCATCTTCATAGTAACCAATCTGGCATTGAGATGGTACCTTAAAAATTAAAATATTTTCTACATCTTTCCATACCACTAAGAGTGTTGTCTCCAATTTTCATTTGAAGGGTGTTTTTTTCACATTTTCCAAACCACCATGGGAGTTTTGGCTACCTTGTCTAAATCACCATTTTTTTTTTGGTATGCATTTTTGAGGCATAGGGGTATTGGCCATGGTTTTTTTGGCCGGTTACCTATTTGGAACCCCTGTTAACAGGAAACAGCTAGATACTGAGTAACAGACTCCAGCATGCATTCATTATGTTCCTTTTAAAATTTCAGTCTTGACAATTTTTAAGAATTAAAGTACAATACATTACATTTTTAAAAAGTTTTGAATATTGTGCAACTCAACTTTTAATTATAAGCACTAAAGCAGAATGCAGCATGTATATGATATGGAAATATTGATACCCTATAGGTTAATATTAAAGCATACTCTTTTAACTTACTTTTGATGTGTACGCAAACTCGAGGTTTTAGCGCCTTCAGTTAAAGTTTCAAAATATCTCGACAAAAGTCTGGCTAATGACATCCTTATCTGGCTAAAGACATTTTTTGGGCTTTATCTAGATTTGGCTAAAGAGAGATGGTTTTTAATAAACTTTAAATTGTTATAATTACTGTTATTTTATTAAATACTTTGTACTGACCTTTTTGTTGAATATTATATTGCCATTACTGACTTTTGACCTGGGCTAGGGATTTTTAGTTAATCGGAACAGGCTGAGCCAAACAACGTTGTCATCCCTAATGAGGATCACTCGAGAGAGTGCTGACACACTCACTGATGAACAGCAAAAGCTTATTGTAGACATTTTTAAAATGAAGAATAACAGACATTAGTTTGTAATTTAATGTATATCTTTTTTTTATTATTTTTCCCAATCTGATCAGACCCCATTCCCAAAATAGTAAAGAAATCGCTGACAAAGTTAGTGTATTAAAACCGTTAACTGGTCATAACTGGAACACGACAATGAATTTTTCAACTAGGCTTGGTATTAATCATCCCTGCCAAGATTCGTTGAAATCCGACCATTGGATCAGGAGAGTTAATTGGGACAAATTGTGTGCATTAAAACCTTAAAAGGGAAAAAAAATCATTCAACCAGAACACGGCAATGACAGGTGCAACTAGGCCTGGTACTGATCATCCCCGCCAAAATTCTTTGAAATCCGGCAAAGAGTTCATATGAGACTAATAACAATTTCAGACTGCACACCGTTCTCGGTTAAAAACAAATATCCCAAATAAACTACAACAAAATTCTAAACGAACGCTCTTACATAATCAACAAATAATTACTCGTCAACTGAATGTCATACATGAATAAAGATATAATAAACACAATTAAGATTTCGCAGCAATGCGTATATGACCTGACCGTGTGTAAACATTTGAATAACATCACTGCGCAAAACACTTTATGTGGTGCTGTTTTTCGGAATAAACATGTTTGCGTGACATGGATAAGAAACTTTAGGTATGTTGTACATTTATACAAATAAAGTGTATTAATTACGTCGCAGGACGATGCATATCAAAAGTGGACTCACTGTTGACGACGTGTATTTCATGTACTATCTAACAGATTGATTTTGCAAGCGGAAACACATTTAAACAACAGCGGTACGCCATAGCGTTACATTGATTAAAAGCAGTTCTAAACCAGTTTTAAACCAGACAAAATTGTCTTTTCACATCTAAGATCAATGTCATTTTCTTATGTAAAAGGTGTTCAACTTGTCAGCCCTTTGCACTATACGGAGGCCACGTTTTACATATTGTTTCTCAAAATAAAGCGTCTCCGTGGCCGAATGGTTAACGACAGTGCTTTGTAAACCTTCGCCTCTCACCGCTGCGGGTTCGAATACCACTGGGAGTTCGACTTGTAAGTGAAGAAGTGGCGATTCTTACGGATGGCGGAAGGTGTACAGTACTGTTTCTATCCAGGAAAAGTCTGCCTCCACCACAAAAAAAAATCGACCGTCATATATAACCTTACATGTGTTGAAAATGACGTTTAACACCATACAAACAAACAAACTCAAAATAAAAATATTCTATTCCATTCTAATAACATCAACATGAACAAGCGTCATGTTATGAAAACATAAAAATACACAATTTTGTATCTGACTTCATCGCATAGGCTCAGAAACTACACTTTAAAACACAGTATAATGATACAGTTTCGCATAATACTTACAATACATGTATTTACTACGACGACTGTCACTCGCTTCGTTGAATCGCTGAAACAAAATTACGCGCCCAACAGAAAATATAGCGGGAAAAGTACACCCTCCAATTTTTTTATTATTATTTTTGTTATTATTTTACTTTAACTAACAAATACAAAAAAAAAAAAAATACAAAAAAAAACGAAACCCAGAAACGTTACTGTTGGTAACACTGCCTTCCCATATTTTCACCATGCAGATTGAATAACAAATCAAGTTTTGTCAACAAGCGAAGTAAACTAGGTCACGCTTTGCAAACACAAACAATAACAAACCATTCTTCAACTGCAAATGTCTGCTAGCCTATCTTCAATTTGACACGTACAACAGAAGACAATGTAATTTTATGCTCATTAGAACACATTTTCTACTAACGATTACTTGTATATGCCAATCTCCAAAATGTCAACGTCTCTCTCTCTCTTTGAACATGTGAAGAAAAATGGCCGCTTCAGCACCAAAGAAAAACAAAGAACCTATGACGTCACGCTCTTCCAGTAATACATTACTTCTAAGAAACACCTCCCGATTATTAGCAGTTTTGAGCAGCGAAGTATAAATAACCTTTACGCACATTATAACAAACTCATACACTTATAAAAAACTTCCTTGGAATTTTATAAGAACAAAACATATTTCACATCGATTCCAAAACGTATACAGAAAATGGAATTCACAATTAACTATGTCCATACACGAGAGTACAGCAAATTTACTCTCCACGGAGCACTATATACACTATATGGAATCGCCCATGCGGTCAAACATAATCCCAGTAATAGAGCGTTCTAATGATTTCCATACACAGTAATAGTTAACTGAATTTACAAATTCAGGAAGAATAACGCTCTATGAAAATATGTTTGTTCAACTCCTTCTGGAGAGTTAATGACACTTAAATGTCATACTTTTGTAAGTCACATCTTTGTATATGTGATACTATAAATTTTAGTCTTGTTTTAGACTTCCTGAAAGAAATAAGACTTTATAAATCAATATAATGTGTTCTTATATGTATTTACTTGTTTATATAACCGTTGACGGGCATTTGTTGATTTACATTACTACCATATCAAGCATTATTTGTAAATAGTTTTATTTTTTATATATTTACATTAATTTTTAATTACTACTTCATTTCTTCATCTTCCATCAGTTTTTGCGCACATAATGACTTGTTTATGTGTCGACGTGCCGTAAAACACCATTCATTCATTCATTCTGCTTCGTTTCAAATTTAATACTGTATTGCCTATCAGACGTAATCAGTGGAGCTACCTCCGTTTGGAAAAGTGCTCCATCGCCGCTTCCGATGTAGTTCCAGGCCAAAAATACAGGTAAACAAAGTGGGTATGCTTTGCTATCTCTTCATTATTTTCTTTATTTGCCTTGATATGAAAAATCGGGGAATGCACACGACCCAAAATTGTTCTCGAAATATGCCTAATTTGACGCCAGGGACTTTTAGCCCTTTCGAACTTTGCAGTTGTCTCTCAACTTATCATCGCCACCGAGGTTTTTCCACATTTGTTTGCATATTTACGCTACATGTCGACATGAACACATCAAATATCAACCAGTTGGTGTCCGTATATTGACTGTTGACAAAATAAATACCAAGGAGAACGTTTGTGGGGAAGATATACGCGATTTCTTAGAAGAGATAGCTCGAGTGCCAGAGAGATAGTTCCAATGCTATGGAGATAGCACCAATGACAACTTATGAGAATGTCATTTATTTACCACTGCGTACGACATTCTACTTGTTTTATACACAATTTACATACCAAAGCAGATTTTTTGCCGGATTGCGAAACAAATCCAGGCTTATGGTTTGGTGATTTCCGTCTATCTGCAAACGGACATTTACTCGAAAATATCGATTGCATCACAAACTTCATTCTAGATATTACACTAAATTAGCCGGATATGCTCGTAGTCGAAAGGAGTTCTGTATAAAAGAGTGCCAATCTAGTGCAGTTTTCTGTTATTTTTTGACTGAACACGTAACGGATATTTGAAAATGCAGCTCATCATGTTTTTGACAGTTGTCGATATCAATTTCAAAAGCGAAAGTAGACAGGGTACACAATTGCAAGGGGTAACAATAACGTTGAACTTTGACCCGGTGTTGGTATACAGCTGAAGAAATGTTTCTAAGATATTGAATTCCGCCATTTCCTGGTTGATGTTTAATAGCAGACAAGTTTATTTGCATAATAAAGTAAGTTTCCCAGAATTTTAACAAGGTTTGAGATTTTAACAGGTTTAAACATTTTCACTTTACTATGGAATGGCTATGGATACTCATTTAGGCTTATAACCTCTAGAACTTTGTACAAACGAGTACGGACGGACAACCGACGGACAGATGACGTGACTTGATGGAATAGTAGTATAGATACTGGGAGTACCAGGCCAGTTTTTCCCCCGCGGAGGGCTATCAGTAAGCAGTTACAAAGCTGTTTTGAGTTGTCCAGTAGCAAAAGCCAACGGCGGTGATATACTAGCTACCAAACCCTCACAACTTTATAAACTTTCTGATTGCCTCATCTCAGGAAAAAACTTTACTGGTACTCTTAGTATCTATACTACTCATCAATGTTGTTTATTATTTTCCTCATACAATTCAACTAATAACATTTTGCAAGTCATTTTATAAGTTTTTGCAAAAGCCACGTGTAATGCGCATGCCCTTACATTAACGGCTGTTCGAATTCTTTTTAAGCAGCTGTGCACAGCCGTTAATGTGATCACCTGGTTTTAATTAGGAAATCTGCGCTTGCGCTCATCCCACAATCCATTTAACTTTTCAATGGGCTGGCTTGCTCCATAGACATCACCAGAACTCCATTTGGCATATCTCTACCGAAACGAAACGCAGAGATACACCTAAAGTTTGGCGAGGTCTGTTACCAGCAAACACATATCAGGGAAGAATTCTTTAGCAGCTGCACCCTAATATTAGTTTGCTAGTAACGGAACTACACAAATACCATCTACTGGGCGCCACGATTGTGAGACTACAACAAGTTAGCAAATAACTGTGATTTTCTCCAGGTAACCAGCTCTTGCATGCATATAACCGATAGATACTATAACTTGATCGCCTATATATACTATACCACCGACCACAGAACTTTAAAATGTTGTTTTTTTTAAATCTGCATGTATTCAAATTATCATAGTAATTCTAATTAGTATTGTGTTGCGATACAATCTGATAAATTAGTTGTGTTTGTAATAATAGCGTTAACAGTTGCTTTAATATTTGTAAAAGTACTTTTAAATATCAATTAAAACAAAAGTTTGTCACAGAACGTTAAATCTTTTTTTAACACTATATTGGAAAAATACAAAGAGAGATAACCCCGCGTCGTTTTGACCATTATTGGAAAAATTATAGCAGCACTGCATCGGATATAATTAGCCTGTCGCGTAATATCGGAAAAAACATAAATGAGAATTTATTGGGAAAAAACGATATTTTATTATTGTCTCGATCAAGCCGAAACTGTAATATTTTGTATTTGTCATGCTTGATCGTTTCAACCCGATCTCCACGTTATAACCACACACCCGTGATACTTACAACACGCGCTTGTTATTACTTGATGTTTTGAATATCCTTAAATGATACCCAACTATTAAAGCTATTATCATAACCGGTCCATTTTACTTGTGCTAATTTCTTTTTATAATCAAGTCGTATAACCTTTTCAATTATATATACTTCTTGGTCGGCTTTTATCATTTCCAGTTGATAAAAGCTTCCTTCAATGTTTTGGTTGTTTAAATCTTTTATTTTGTATGTCACATGATTTGTATATTGAATTTCATCAACAACAAATATTTCTTCAGTCCAATTCGGATTATACCTTTTTTCAAACATTATTTTATATTTACTAATTTACTAACGTTATCTCCAATTTTAAACTAATGATTTAGTACTTTTCATCTTTCCATACAAGTTGAAATATACTTTTCCTTTATTCTTTTCATTACTAACTTCAATTGGTGTCATTTTAATACTCCGATGTTTTGTATTATTATACTTAACAACCATCGCCTGAAGCGCGTCTAAATAAGTATTTGTATTGTTAGCTGTAAAATATTTCCATTTTTTTCTTTTAATGTCCGGTTAAATCGTTCAATTACTACAGCTTTTCCAAAATTAAAAGTGTGATACATTTCGATATTATTATCAACAAAGAATTGCTTAAGCGTCTTGTTATAAAACTCCACACCTTGATCAACCCTCAACAATTTAAACTGTCTTCCTGTACTGATTATCTGTTGGAACTCTTTGGTAATTCCTAAACAAGTTTTATTTGGAACCGGCACAACCCAAGCAAATTTACTAAATACATCAATAACAGTAAGCAAATATTTAGTACCTTTATTATACTTTGAAAACGATTGCATATCAACCAAATCAGCAGACCATATTTTATCAATTTCATTAACAATTACACGGCGTTGAGTGAACTTTCTTCGTATAGGTTTATGAAGTTCATCTGCTAACTTGTCAGCCCATTTCAACGCCTTTTCTCGTTTTTTGATACTCCAAGACTTAGTTTATATGTTGTACTAATAACTGGTTCTACTATCAAATTTTTAGCAATCTTTTCTCCAATAGCTTTAGACTTTTTTTAAACCGACCAACATGTTTTTATCACACGTTGATTTATTACTAGGATTTTCATCATAACAATAAGCATGATCTTTACAAACAGCATCTAATTCATTTACCGGTTTTCCGCTATCAGGTAGATTACCAGGACCACAATATTTATAACCAGGAATTGTTAACCCCTTTTTAGGTAACAGAGGAAGCATAGCTTTATGAATATTAATATTACCACCTTCTGTGTTTTTAACAAGTTTTGTTTTAGTAATACCACAAAATGCACAAGTTGCTCTTAACATGTTTCTACCATTTTTTGCTAAAACATACTTAGGATCAACATTTTCAGTAACCTTTTTTTCTTTTATGCAATAATTCATATATAATATGATTAGATTAAACTCTATTTTAAATATTATGATTTTATGATGTTTTCATTTTCTACTGGTTTGTAAGGTTTTATAATTTGTAAAGAATATCATACGTACTATTTCCTTCTTGTAACTTTTTAATGAAGAATAGACAGAAATATCCACATAGAATACTTGTTTTATCTTGATACTGAATAGTGTTGTATTTTATATTAGGTATATACGCCAGAACTTCTTTTGGTGGACTCAGACCAAACGGATCGAAGTAATAATTATCATAGTAACAAGTCCAGAGTGTACCACGATGAGGTCCAGTATGATCATCAAGATTAATAATACCAGTTTTTTGTTTATTTTGCTTTGTTGGTAATTTGTGTTTACTATGCACTCCACTACCCATTTCGTTATATCTGTGTTAGAGATAGGTTCATTTTTAATTTATTTTTTTTACAAATGGGATACTTCTGTATGGCCTAATTTGTGAGTCTACGTGTAAACCATTTCCACGATCAACTCTTAGTCCTTTTCCTTTTCTGCCTACACGTAAACCTTTTCCAGTCAAACCGCTAATAAGAGATCCGATCAACGGATTTCTTATGATGCAAGAAGTCCAAGAAATCCCCCGTCTTGTTTCTTTGTTAGTTTAATAGGTCAGCAACCTTTCGACGTTATTCTAAATACAGATTCTGTATGTTGAGTACTTCCGCTTTCTTGTATCACTTCACGAAGATAAGTCCATCTTGTTGTTGTCATGTGATTTGCCATTACGTAACATAAACCATCTGAGTTAAATATCATGCTAGGCATCCACAATACTAATTTATTAATAACTATTCGACCATCAGCAGCGAGACCAGCATCTTTGAAAATTAACACATTATCAGTCGCCAGCTCCAAGCTAATTTGAATTTTACTAGGAGGAAGCATGTTTTTTTTCCAAACCTTCAAAGAAGTAATATTTGTTTAATGGAATCATAGATTCAACTTTTTATTAGCTATGATTAAAGCATGACGAGAAGTAAATCCTAGGTTATAACCAGCTTGATCATCTCGAGATTCTGCATCAGTCGTATTGTCTAAATAAAAGTATTCGTTTGTTCCGGTTGTCTTTGCATAATCGCCAGAAATTCCAAGCAAGCTTTTGACATTAACAAATCTGTGAAGATTATTTCCATCGTAAATTATTTTTCCATTTTTGCCTTACTTGCATTTAATCAATCAGTGAAGCTGCAGCGTTAATCAAAGCAATTCTGTCAGCAAGTTTGTTTACTTGAAACTGATTTCCAAATATGCATTATACCAATCAAAGTAAGAACTTCTATCATTTATTGTAAACTGATAACCACTTTTCCTTTGCCTGGCAGCATTTCCTGGTTGTGTTATAGGAGTATCTAACTGAATAGGTACATATTCATATCTAGTTATATATTTATCACTTCGAAACACTATGTATACTAGTAATTAGATTATTTTTTATTAATTAATCGATTAATTCTTGCATGAATATTTCCTCTTCCGGATAATAATCGATTAATTCTTGCATGAATATTTCCTCTTCCGGATAGTAATCTGTTAGTTTTTGAATTTACATCTTCTTCAGTTTTAGCTACAACTTCTTTTTTGTTATCAGCCTTTGTATGTTCCTTTAAAATTATCTCGCCTTTTGGTTTAGGTTTTATATCTGAAACTAACTTATCAGCAGCCATTTTTCCTACTTCATCTCCAAGCTTTTTAGAACCACTCTCTATGATTTGTTTTCCAGCAGTTTCTAATGCCTTTTTACCTGCTGTTTTTACAGACTCACTAAATACTTTTTATCCAACTTTTGAAAAAATGTCAAATATACCAGCTCCAATTAATCAATCAACTTGAGTATATGTTCCCATACTAGTGTCATAAACTTTTTTTAAACGTGTCATATAGCTTATATTACATTAATTCCTTTAAAACAAATCTAAATGACGTGTGGACACCATTAAGAGTATTAATTTTACCAGAGAAATATGTAAATATTAAAACTGTTCATGATTGTTTTGTTTACTTCACAGAACTCGACTCTTATCGGTTCATCTTTAAAAGGATACGATCTCGTAAGATCAGCTGTACTTATTTCATAAATCACATCCCCGTATGATCCATCAACAATAGAATTACTTATCAAGTCACAGTGGATGTACAATGTATCGATAGCATTTGTTATGTTTGGTGTTACAGTTCCAAATTTAGTTTCTCTAATAACTGCATATTTGTCAAACCCGATCAAGGTGTGAAAGTTTGATTCTCTTAAATCAAGTATGAATTTATTATGAATGGTAACTAAACATTTAAAACTTGATAAATCAAACACGATTTTTATTGGGACAGGTGAGTCGTCGGCTAAATCGCCATTTACATTCAATGTTTTTTTTATATAATTATCGATATCAGCATAACTATAATTTCCATTTGTAAAAATAATCTTTTTCCAATATGTTCCATTGTTATACCTTATCACTTTGTTATTAAAATCCTCACTAATAATATACCATGAGTAAGTCATGGAATTAATCTTCTCGAGTCCAATACCATGCTGTTTGTTCTTACCTAATATTAATGGTCTGTCAAAAACAGTTGTAAAATTACTTGGTGTATTTGAACTATTAATTGTTGAAGCTTTTTCTGATGATAATACCATTTTTCGTTCCATATAATATAGGATGGATAAAATTAATCAGTTTTGTAATACAGTTTGAAACTTGATTTTTCAAAATTGAAGACTTTAATAGTGTCGTCTGTTACAAATGTGGCGAAACGAATAGTAGATAGTTTGGCATATAATTCAAATGTTTCTTTTAATATTCGTTTGTCATGTTTTATCATCGGGCGAAGATGCTTCGTGGTATCACCCTGTGATAAATAAATAAAGCATTGTTCTGTATCTGCTCCTGTATAAGTAAAATCTATTTCAAATACATAACGGCCTACTTTAAAGGGACACTGTCCGTAAGTAAGCAGATATTGAGCATAACCAAATAACCGTCTGACTTTTATTCAGTGAAATGTATACATCAAAGCATGAGCATAGACCGTAAGAAGTCTGTAGTAATACATTCGTGAGTTTGAAAAAAAAAGCTTTTAATTATTATTTGTAAATAAAGTGGGATCCACCACATTTACCTTTCTGCGATCACGTGACTTCCATTAGCGCATTAGGTTTTCACGATAGTATGTATTGCGAAATATGTATAGCCCGGTTAGCTCAAGTAGTAGAAATGTCGGCTACTTCACGCTCACGCTCACTATTATTACCGCGAGTGTATTTTTAGTTTGGGCTGCGAGTTCAAACGCCCGAAGCGGTTATTCTTTTTTTTATACCGCGATTGAATTCAATCAAATAATCTTGCTTTTAATTAGTAAATTTTCAATAATGATTTGTGTGTAATGTTTACGAACATAATTAGTGTGTGTTGTATAAGCTAAAAGTTACGGACAGTGTCCCTTTAAGAATTTCTAATTCATTATAAGGATCAGTTTTATAATACTCTTCACCTTTTATAAGTGGATTGGCTACAAAAGTAAACGCATGAAGAAAAGCACCACGTTTGGTTCTTTCAAGTGTTTTTTGTGTCGGATATGATACATGATCGTAGCCATCTCGAATAATACTTATTCCATCTATCGTATATTCAACAAGTAGAATCCGGCTTAAATAGTCTACTTTTACTTTCAACCCATCAATTTTACCAAGAAGTGCTGTGTGACGACTATCAGACTTTTGATTAAACTGTTTCAATGAAGCTATTTTACCATCAAAAGATTTGTTCCTTTCATCCTGGGTAGCTTTCAATTGCTTTGAAGCATCATCAATAGCAGTCTCAAGTTTATTAGTATCAACCAGTTTGCTCAGAGCAGTCTCCAGCGTCTTGCTGCCAACCATTTTCCTTTTGATGTCTTCAAACTCTTTGCTGATATCATCAACGTTAGTGTTTGTCTGTGCATTTGATGTTTTAAAGTGAGTTATTTCGGTAGTAAAAGCAGTTCTCATTTGTTTTGAAGCATCAGCAATAGCAGTTTCTAGTTCATTGTTATCAACCATTTGTTTATTGATTTATCCAATCCGTGATTTAATATTTTGAACACCAGATCTTATTTGTTCGCTTAATTTCATGTAGTTTTCACTGTCTTCCAATCCCTCTTCTTTCTTTTTTAACTCTTTTAAAGCATCACACAAAAGTTTTATTTCATCTTTCAATCCGTTTTGAATTTCAATCATTTTCTCACGGTTTGCTTGTAACTTTGTTTGTATTTGACTTAGTTTATCATCAACACCTGTTGTCAAATCTTTCATCATATCTGGAATTTTATCAATATTATAATCACGTATGATCTTTGCTACTCTTCTAACAGTAAATTGCTTTGTTGCTGCATCATCTGCTTTATCTGGATTACCAACATTGGTAATTTTATTATTATTCATGTTAAGATTACTTTTTAAAACATTTTCCTGGTTTTTGCCTTTGTTAAGATAATTAACCAAATGTTTTTGTTTTACGTACTCAGACAGCACAATACCAAAATTTGTAATATTAACACTGCCAGTAGTTACTTCCTCACCGAGATCGTTAAAAAGTCCCATTATATATAATATGATTAGATTAAATTTGACCGGTGAAGTTACGCTTTGCTAACTACCTCGGGCGATCTAGATACAGAAAGTCTGCTTGTCAGTTGCTTTTTTATACTGATCTTTGCTGACATCTTGTTCGTTGGAAAGCATACCAGCTCACGATTAATTGGAGTTGCAAAGAAGATGTAATGAGAACAGTTCAAACGAATGTCTTTGGGAGTTTTGTAATAAGATTGAGATAAATAAATTACACAACGATTTTTGTGTCTTACCTGGATGAAATAATTAATAATATCATTTTGATTGCGCTCGCAAACATAATCATCAAAAATGATCTTCTGGTTATCTGAATTTTAAGTATTCACAGGGATAACTTCATCATTTGAACATTCTAGTATGTCTTCAACTGAGATTTTATTCTTTTTTGCTATCTTTTCAAGTTTTTGTGATAAGACCTGATACTTAGGCTGCTCCAAGTTTTTAGCAAACAAGTAAATCTTATCATAGTAAACTAAAGGTTTCAGCAACATGTGAACTAATGTGTTTGTTTTGCCAGATCTTGAATTACCAAAAATTAACATTCTAAAACAACAATCTTGCATAAAGTTCCATATTTGTTTAAAATTACCGTTTTCTGTTTTCATATCATAGTTTGGAATTTCCATTATAATAATAGTCAGATAATATTAATATTATCCAAGTATTATTATAATACAAGTATTATTATATATGTCTAAAGTGTATTGTGGAATAAAATAAATTCCTCGTGGTAAGCCACTTGGAACAGAAGCAGAATGTTTTAAAGCTAATCAAGTTAGATATTATGGATTACAAAAAGTTAAGATGAGTATCCCAGGACCCACAAAACAAAAAGATGCAGATCCTGCCTGGAGACCGACAATGAAAAATCCAGGAAGTCTGTCGAAAACAGAAGAACGACAAATATTATTTATTTGATAGGATTAGAAGCAGAAAGAAAATATATAAATAAAATGTTAAGCAAATCTGAATCTCCTAGTGAGATGACACGTCTGGAAAAAAAGTTGGTTAAAATTCAAAATGAGTCTGAAAAAGCACATGCAAATATCAAACTTATAAAAAATAAAAAAGCGATTAAGCCTCCAGCTAAAAAAGCAACTAAACCCCCGGCTAAAAAAGCAACTTAACCTCCGGCTAAAAAAGCGATTAAACCTCCAGCCAAGAAGAAGACAAAACCCACAACTTTGAAGAAATAAATGAACATGTGTATAAACACAGTGCGAAAATTAAACTTATCTTAACTTAACTTAACATATCTTTATTTATCTTATTTTAATCTAACCTTATATTAGACATGTCTTTGTTAAAATGGAAAGAATTAGCAGATAAAAAGCGAAAAGTGAGTGAGCTTGTAATTAAAGAATACGAAATTAAAGTTACTAAAAAAAGACTAGAAAAAGGAGCTAGTCGTGATTTATACAAAGGAATATTTAAACCTGTGACTGGCGAAATAAAAAGTCAGTCAGAACAGCTAACCGAGCAGTTAGCTTCTCTTCCGAAAATAAGTCAACAATTAGCCATTCTCCCAGCAGCAATAGGCGAGAAAGTACAAGAACAAAAAATGTATCAGGGAATACCCCAGTTATTTGCTGGAGAGCCTCGTAAAGCAACTACTGGTGATCTAGATGATGGAATCAATAAAGAAGTGATAATTATGCATAACTTACCCTTACCGTCAACCGCAGCCAGAGATAACTCAAAACTAGGAAGCATACTCGGGGATATTAGTGAGATTATCCGACAAAATGGTCGCGAAAGAGGTACAGTCACTAGACAACTTAAAATTGAAAAGGATGCAGCTATGAAATAAAATAAAAACAAGTTAAAAAAACTTTGGAAAACGA
This sequence comes from Cyrtodaria siliqua, assembly GCA_037043455.1. NCBI lineage: Eukaryota > Metazoa > Mollusca > Bivalvia > Adapedonta > Hiatellidae > Cyrtodaria > Cyrtodaria siliqua. The sequence goes on along the minus strand of JAWPHD010001460.1, from coordinate 293,633 downwards.
GTCAAAAGCTTTAATATATTATAGAGAAAGAATTGATGCAATGCTTAAGCATAGTGAAGTCTTTTCAGGCAAGGGATTACAACAAAATAAAAATTCATACAAAGTCGACAAAGATGGCTACTATGGAATTTTACAAATTGATTTATCTGAGCTTGTTGGTCATCACAAACGTATTGCCAAACAAGGAGAAGCAATCATGCTGATCTGAAAGCAGATGATGATTTTATAGACTTGATAACAAAGCGTTACAATAATAAAAAACTTCAAAACAGTCTCAGAATGCTTTTAAGGAACTAACAGAATTATCTGGTTTACCAATTCATAAAGGTTCTTCAAAGTTCAAAAATATTTTAGGAGGTTGCGTTGATGTTGAATATGACAATAGTCCTGATGATTTGGTTAATGATCTGGAGTTAATATGCGGAAGTATCGAATCAGGAAATAATAGTCCACAGCTGATAAATAAATCATAAAGCATAATCCATGAATTATTTAAAATATGCGAAATGTCACCCAAAATACATGAGTAACTATTTTCTTAATATCTTTATTAAATTATTCTCTAACTGTAATTATACATGAGAACCAAAGAAGAATTAATTGATCACTTGACGCGACTTGTAGCTGCATACATACGTAGCTATAAATTGTGCGGTATTATAAACACAACGTTGCAGATTACCAGTGGAATAATTGGTTGTGGTGCTGTTCTAGCATTAGTTCCAGCAATTCCTGTTTTCATAGCCGTAGTTGGCGCAGTTCCTCCAACAGTTGCTGTTTTAGCAAGTAAAACAAGAATTGCAGAAAAAAAGACTTTGTTAAAAACACATCATAGGAGTTTTAAACAACTTCTATCATATGTCCAAACAACAATAGGACTAGAAAATGATGAAGAAATAATAAGGATTACCTTTAATAAAATATTAGAGATTCAAAAGAATGAAATGTTTACAGAACCTCTGGAAATGTATATGAAAAAATTTAAGTTAAACGGTCATGGCATCCAGTCGTAATTCTTTTACAACTTGAAGAGATGCTCCGTAGGAGTGTCTCTACTTGTTATACAGTCGCTGCAAGCGACCGTTCAACTTGTTCCCATATCCTATCGTACTTTTCTCTGGTTGATTTTGTTTTAATCGGTTTTGTTTCTTTTTCTATTTTTAATATTTTAAATATTTTTCTGAAAAATGTGTTCACATTTAATTGAACTTTTTCGACCTTCTATTTGAACCAAAACAAATCTTCAAATCTTTGTCAATTTTTAAGAAGACAAATCATATACTACCAAGTATTTATCCAAATGGTACTTTCTGTGGTACATAGTTTTCTTTCGGTTATAGTTGTAACCTGTAATGAGATTATAACCATTGTGAGTGCCACAATTAAGGCAAACACGCTCGTTATCAAAAACTTAACAAGTGTCGTTACCATTTATACATGCGTAAGCACACTTGTAATACAGCTTGGCTCTGGTACAATATTTACAAAGCTTCTTTTTATTAGTTGTGTAAAATAAGATGCAATCTGTGCACACCCAGGAGGATCAATAATATCTAAAACTCTTTTACAATATTTGCTATTCATTATATTATACTATAGAATTATATATTTAAATAAGGCTTAAAATATATTATCTTGCGTAATATTATAATGGAACAAGTAGAAAAGGAAATCAAAAACTGTAAGGTAGATCAAATGCCATATGCTCAAATGGCTGATTTTGAAGATATGATGCTGCCTTGTTGGTTAGAGATTAAATCATGGCGGGGATTTCTTTATTTACAATGTCCTGTTTTAATGGGTTGACAGTAGGGTAAGTGTGAGGTTTGGTGCACCCTAGAACCGGTTTAAACCCCCAGTGGCCTACTTTTCCACTGACCGTTCCAAGACGGTAACCCTATTGTCAACCCTTTTGTGTTTGTGATGTCGTTTGCATTTTTTTATTACTTCTGCCTTTTTGTTTGTCTGTTTGCGTGTTTGTTTTTGTGTTTTGTGGTTGACTGTCGTCCTTAAATGCTGATTTCCCTGTCCGATATTTTTATCCTTCTTGAAAAAGAGTTAATAGTTTTTACAAACTTTTAAGATCTGACTGAAAGAATTATAACAATGACACAACAATTAAAATTACCATGGAAAATAAAAAAAACAGATATAAACAAGCTGCGTGCTTTTTGAAAAAAAAAAGAAATTCAGAAGCAACTAATATTCTTTCAACCGAGGCTGCTTTTATTCCTTACTACAGCATTTTGTTAGAGAAAGGAATTAATATCATTATGTATGGATAAATAAAAATAATATAATCTATAATATATGGGAAGTTATGCAGAAGAAGAAAGAAAAATCTTTGATGAAACAAAAAAAGTTTATGAAAAAGTAGCTGCTTACGAGTAGACTATTTTTGGTCAGTTAGACAAAGATATCAAAGAGTTTAAAGAAAGTCACATGAAACGGTTGGAAAAAGATATTGCAGCTTTTAAAAACGATTGGGCAATAAAAACTGAGCGTAAGTGTAACGATGCTTTAAAAAAAACTTCTTACAGATTTGGCAGAAAAACAAATTAGAATGTTTAATGAAATATAAACAAATGCAGTAGTCAAAAATGTTGAGGCTTTTAAAAATGAGTTAATCAGTAAGTTGGAAAAGCCTCATGTAATTAATACTGATATTGGATGTTACGATGACTTTGAAATGCTATTAAAAAGATAAAAAAAAATGATTGATGCAGAAGTTTTTGATAAAGACGTGTTTATAAACTATCGCAATACAGGATAAAATTAAAATCACTGACAGCTGGAGGTAATCATGAAACTGTTGATTTTGATAGATACTGCAAATATCATGTAAAAATAAGTCAGATGGTTGATAATATTAAAAAACAAATGCTTTTGGAGATACTTAGACATTGTCCTGGATAATGAAATAGATGCTCTCTTGGATGAGGTTACTAATGAGGACATCGATGCACATGTTTATGAGGTTACCTATAAGATACCGATGAGGATGCTGATGAGGACGCCGATGAGGCTAAAAATATTAAATTAATAAATATGGGCTTAAAAAAAATCTCATGTAATATTATATAATGAGTATCCGAGAAATTGAAACATCCCCAAAACAATATAGCAAGGTTTTTAAAGTAAATATTGTCAATAATGACCCGCTCATCCAACTGCAAAAAACACAATCAAGTGTTGTGAAATTTCTTAAAACAGAACTAAGAAAAACTGGTGGCTTTAAATTAAGTATTGATGTAAAACTTACTTTTAAAAAAACCAACCAGGAGACAAAGGAAAGGGTTGTTTACGTATACAAAACAGCTTACTTTAATTCTAAAGCAGCAACATTATTAACCGAAAATAATATTATTGATGTATTAAATAAAGCACCTGAGGAAATTGTAAGAAGGGTTGGAACTTGGATTCAGGACGGAAGTGGTTGGGTAATTGAAACACTAAACGTACATTACATAATCGAATAAAGCACAAGCCTCTGCGAGGTTGCTCTTATTTGGGTTTACCAAAAGAACTTGCTAATGCTAAAAGAGGATTGATAAATATAAAAAATGAAAAATATAACGAATGCTTTAGATGGTGTCATTTAGCTTGTAAATTTCCTGTTGAAAAGGATCCCCAAAGGATAACAAAGTATAAAAAGCATATTGGTGATCTTGATTACAAGGGAATAATATTTCCTGTTACTATCAAACAAATCCCAAAAATAGAAAAACAAAACAACATTTGCTTTAATATATTTGTGTATGAAAATAATCAAGTATACCCTTTGTGCATATCAAAAAATAAAGCAAAAGAATCGTGTGATATGCTTTTGATCACTGAAAAAGAAAAAAATCATTACGTATAGATAAAAAACTTTAACTTTTTAATGCATAATCAAACAGCATACATTGGAAGAAAATGGTTTTGTAAAACATGCCTACAATGCTTTACATTAGAAAGGGTGTTAAAAAAGCATGAGCCTGATTGTCTTTCACTTAACGGAAAACAAGCAATAAAAATGCCAAACAAAGATGAAAAAGTTAAGTTTAAAAACTATGACAGACAACTAATGGTTCCGTATGTTATATATGCTGATTTTGAAGCAGTAACCGAAAGTATTTCTTCAGCATCAAACAATCCTAAAATATCACATACAGAAGCATATCAAAAGCATACTGATTGCAGTTATGGGTATAAGGTTGTTTTTTGTTATGATGATAAATATTCAAAACCAGTTGTAACATATAGAGGACCAAATGCTGTTTACAAGTTTTAAGAAAAAATGATAGAAGAAGAAAAGTGGTGTAAGAAAACTATGAATGCATATTTTAAGAAAGATTTGGTGATGTCGCTGAAAGAAAAAGCTAAATTCCAAAAATCTAAATCTTGTCATATTTGTGGTAATGGTTTTTCAATAACTCTTAAAAAAGATGACCCAGGTCGTACATTAGCATATGAAAACTCCGTCAGAAAAGTTAGGGATCATTGTCATATAACTGGAAAGTACAGAGGAAGCGCTCATGACATATGTAATATTAATTTTAGGCTAACTAAAAAAATACCTTTTGTGTTTCATAATTTGAGAGGTTATGATTCTCACTTCATAATGCTACACATCGGAAAAATTAAACAAAACATAAATGTTATACCGAATAACTTGGAAAAGTATATGGCTTTCATGTTGGGAAAAAGTTTAGTGTTTATTGACAGTTTTCAGTTTATGTCTCAATCATTAGAAAATTTAGTAAAAAAACATCCCCTCGTTTTAGTATACCTCGCAAGAATACTCTGGCGACAAGCTAGAATTAATAAAAAGAAAAAGCGTTTATCCTTATGATTACATAAACAGTTTTGAACGTTTCAAAGAAACTCAATTACCTGGCAAAGATAGCTTTTATTCTCAATTAAATGATGAGCATATTTCAAATGCAGATTATGATCATGCTAAAAAAATATGGAAAACATTTAAGATTAAAAATATGGGAGAATATTATGATCTGTATCTTAAGACTGATGTGCTGTTACTGACAGACGTTTTTGAAAACTTTAGAAAAATGTGTATTGAGTATTACAAATTAGATCCTTGTCATTACTTCAGTAGTCCTGGTTTAGCCTGGGATGCATGCCTTAATATGGCTGGTATCCAACTCGACCTAATAACTGATCTTGATTAATATTTGTTTGTGGAAAAAGGATTAAGAGGCGGCACGAGTTATATCGCAAACAGATATTCACAAGCTAACAATAAATATATGAAAAACTACGATAAGAAAAAAGAAAGCAAGTGCATACTATATCTTGATGCTAATAACTTGTATGGGTGGACCATGTGTCAACCGTTACCTACTGGTAACTTCAAGTGGGTTGATAAGTTTGAAAAATGAAAATCAAATTACATTGTTGAGTGTGATATCGAGTACCCTGAGAAACTGCATGACTCGCATAATGATTATCCTCTCGCCCCGGAAAGTTTAAACATAAAAGATGAGTGGTTGTCAGACTATAGTAAAAATTTAAAACAAAAGTTTAATTTAGGATATTGCAATGTTAATAAACTTGTTACAACACTAAAAAATAAAGAAAAGTATGTCGTGCTTTTTAGAAATTTAGAATTGTATTAAAAGCTTGGATTGAAGGTAACAAAAGTACATCGAATACTACAGTTTTGACGAATCAGAGTGATTAAAGATATACATAGACTTTAATACTGCCAAGAGAACAGCTGGTAAAAATGCTTTTGAAAAGGATTTCTTCAAACTGATGAACAATTCAGTTTTTGGTAAAACTATGGAAACTTTGAGAAAAAGAATTAATGTTAAATTAACTCACGACGAGGAAGTCCTTTTAAAATATTAGTTTTAAATCGTCCTTGTTATGTTGGCATGTGTATTTTAGACTTGTTAAAATATTTGATGTATGATTTCCATTACAACTACATAAAAAATAAATATAATAAAAAAGCTAAATTATTATTTACTGATACCGATTCCTTGTGTTATGAAATAAAAACAAAAGATGTGTATGCAGACTTTTACAAGGATAAAGAACTTTTTGATAATTGCGATTATGATCCAAAAAGTAAGTTTCATTTTAATGATAATAAAAAGGTTATCGGCAAGATGAAAGATGAAACTTGTGGAATACCCATTGTTGAATGTGTTGGACTATGAAGTAAACTATATTCGTATATGCTAGATAAGGAGGTTAGTACAAAAGAATGCAAGGGTGTTAAAAAGTGTGATTTTGTTTACGGCAACAGAAGCTCACCATGAAATGAAAGTTATTAGATCACAAAAGCATAACATAAGCAGCTATGCAATAAATAAAAAAGTATCAACGGTAAACGGTACATACTAGATAATGGACAAGATACATAAGCATACAAGTAAAATTACTATGATAGAGTATTATAGATGTTAATTGTAATAGTTGAGTAGCATTCAAGGATACTGAAAATATTAAACAAGGGTTTAAAAATAATTATATATAGTATTATTATATATAATGGAACAAGAAAAGTTAGAAAATGTTTGCAAAAAACTTAACAATTTAAAAAATAAATATAAAAACGAATTGATGAGAGGCAAGCAACTCCAAGTAGAATATGAGGCAGTCCGTGATGATTTTATGGACACAAAAAAAAAATACGATTGCTAGTTGAAATGGATAATTATGAACGTGAGCTGGATAAAAACAGAGAAGAGCTTCTTGAACTAAAATACAAAATAGCAAAGTGTAGGAAAATAAAATACAACATAGTAAAAAATGATATGCAGAGCGACGATGAAGACTACTGTCCGGTTCCGTCTGACTTTGCTTAATGAATTGCAAATGTTATTAGTTGAATTGTATGAGGGAAATAATAAACAACATTGATGAGTAGTATAGATACTAGGAGCACCAGTAAAGTTTTTTCCTAAAAGGAGGCAATCAGAAAGTTTATAAAGTTGCGAGGGTTTGGTAGCTAGTATATCACCGGCGTTGGCGTTTGCTACTGGACAACTAAAAACAGCCTTGTAACTGCTTACTGATAACCCTCCGCGGGGGAAAACTGCGCTGGTACTCCTAGTATAAATACTACTGTTATTGCCCTAGATTTTATCTTGAATATGTCATAGTTTGCCTCGTTACGGCGATAGAGCCTATTATCGATATTTACCAAACTTTACCAGACTGTTGATGTCAATGAAAGATCAGACAAATTTGAAAAAACAGCCAGATCGGACCAGTAACACCGGAGTTATTGCCCATGATCTAGTTAAATATGCTATATTTCCCTCGTTAAGATAATAGGGGCTTCATTTTCAATTTGATATGTCCAAACCTTGGACAAACCCGAATGTCGATATCAATAAAAGCTCAGACAAGTTAAAAAACGAGACGGATCGGGCCAGTATATAATGAAAAACCTTAAAATGTTTTCTTCTCTGAAACCACAGTTATACACTGAGCATGAATACAACCGTCCTAACAGCATCAACCCCGGGGTGCGTCCCCATCCCTGGGGACCTAGTCCAGAGGTTATAACTTGGAAGCCGTTGAGATACCCACCCTGTAACTAAAATATACCCTAAGCATGGATACAACCATCTAACCAGCATTGGCCTTGTTGTCTATCTCCATCCATGGGGACATAACCCGTGGGTCGTAACTTGAAAACTGTTGAGATCCCACCCTACAGTCATATATACACTTACTGGACATGAACAGACGGATACAACCATCCAACCAGCATCGACCTCAGGGTCCGTCCCCACCACTGGTGACATTGCCCCTGGGTCATTCATTGGAAACAGTTGAGATCCCCATACTGGCATACACTTACTGGGCATGAACAGACAAGTACAGCCATCGAACCAACATTGTCCCTGTGCCACGTGAAAACAGGTACAAAACAGTCAGTTTGTCCTCTTCCTTCTTAATAAATGTATGTTTAATGTGTATGTGCTGTCACGATCAAATCATGCCGATGCAATCCATAACAGTTTTTCATGACACTTGATAAAACCATGATCACTGTTTATCAGTGACATTTAAACCGAAAATAGCGTTGTCCTTGGTTTTTGCATATTTTACTAACATAATAAAACGTTTAACATTAAGAACAAAAAGATGCAAGCTATTTATTCGCGGTAGTACAATGCCAGCTTATCATCGATCTGCTAAAATATTGCACATTATGTATAAAAACTTGCAAAACAGTTTGGCACATTTATTTGTATAAGTCAACCAATTTAACCCTTTACCCGCTAAGCACGACTATAATAGCCTTCGCGTCCATTGTAAACCTAGATAAACCTGCGAGTTACAATGTCCCTCTGCTGATAATTCATTTTCCCCAAAACACCCCTTTGTCACATAAATGGAATGGTCTTAATTCGAAAAAAGAGCAATCCATTTTTGCAAACCTAAAGATAACAACTGCACTAAAGGTAACACGCTGAACTAAATGTAACAAGTTTTAGACTAAAGTTAACAACCTACACTAAAGGTAATAAAAATGTCTTCGCTAAAGGTAACACGAATTTTGACTTGCACTAAAGGTAACACGATTTCTGACTTGCTCTAAAGGTAACACCCCTGTAGACTAAAGGTAACAACACATTATTGACATAACACTTACCTTGTACTTTTACACAGATAGGACATTCTACCATATATTTTTGCGAGAATAATAAACCGCAAATTACAACATAGATAGTTATATTGATTAGTTAATGTCTCAATTCCCTTGGTGGTATTTTCTGTTGAAACAAGCGTCTAATTTCGAATAAACTTCACTTTTCAAGGATTCGAAGCTAATTTGCGAACGCATCCAGTATACCGGAATAGAAAATCTGAAAATACACTGACGTTAGACTTTTTTTATCATTATTATTCTCGCAACAGTAAAGCAAATATAAGAAATGATTCGCATTTTTCGGCGTGTGTGCGATTTTAATGGCAAATTCCACGAGTTGCATTATTTCAGCGTTTATGCGGGTTTAAACGCCGGTAATGAACTGGCAAACTCACCATAAATCGTTAAGGCGCTTCATGGACTTTGCAAACATACTGTATTACAGAGTTTTCTTTTGTTAAATATATCTCCTGACTTTTTAATTAAGAAATAATAAATACGTACCTGTATTTTATCGGTGAATAAAATACAGTTAGACTTTCGGATGCGAGAAATTAAATCATTCGTGCGTGAATAAAATACAGTTAGGAGTTCGGGTGCGTAGTAATTAAATCACGAGTACGTTAGGACGAGTGATTTAATTACTCGCATCAGAAATACTAACTGTATTTTATTCACCGATAAAATACAGGTACATATTTATTATTTCGATTCTAACACAACAATAAACCCATTGTTTATGCTATTGTGGGGGCACTATGTATTATCCCGGAGGTCAAGGTAATCAGGCTGCTAGCTGCTATGTTTACAGTCTGTTCCATTGGTCGCCCCCTGTATGCACAATTCTGCGCAGTACATATGTTTAAATACTATGGTGTCCGGTTGGGGCCAGATACAATTGCGACATTGCGATACGACATCTCAACATAATTGTCGCGATGTCGTATCACAATGTCTCAATGTCGTATCGCTATGTCGCATTGTCGCATTGTCGGGTGTCGCATTGTCGCCCACAACAACGTGATATTTTTTCAATTGTTGTAATGTCGCCAACAACAACGCGGCATTCTTTCTATTGTCGTAATGTCGCGATTCGCGATGTCGTTGGCAAAATTACGACAATTGAAGGAATGTCGCATTGTCGTGGGCAACATTACGACAATGTGACATAATGTCGCGTTGTCGTGGGCGACAATGCGACACCCGACAATGTGACAATGCGACATTGTGATACGACAATACTACATTGCGATACAACAATTCGACATTGCAATACGACAACGCGACATTGCGATACGTGTCGCATTTTATCTGGCCGCAACCGGACACCGTACATTTAAGTCATTGCTTATGTCATATAGTACGGTTTCCGGTTGGGGCCAGATACAATGTCGCAATGTCGTGGGCGATATTGCGATGCGACAATGTGACAATGCGAAATGACAACTCGACATTGCGATACGACAATGCGACATTGCAATACGACATCGCGACATAATTGTCGCGATGTCGTATTGCAATGTCGCGATATTGTATCACAATGTCGAGTTGTTGAATTGTCGGGTGTCGCATTGTGGCCCACGACAATGCGACATTATGTCGTATTGTGTTAATGTCGACCACGACAACATAACATTCTTTCAATTGTCGTAATGTCGACAACGAAAAGGCGACATATTGTCAATTGTTGTAATGTCGCATTGTCGCGATGTCGTTGGCGACATTACGACAATTGAAAGAATGTTGCGTTGTCGTGGGTGACATTACGACAATGCGACATAATGTCACATTGTCATGCAAGACAATGCAACACACGACAACGTGACAACTTGACATTGCGATACTACATCGCGATATTGCGATACGATATCGCGACAATTATGTCGCGATATCTTATTGCAATGTCACGTGGTTTTATCGCAATGTCGAGTTGTCGTATCGCAATGTCGCGATGTCACTTTGTCAGCTTCTTCAAGATGCTTCTTAATGTTATATGTACTGATGCATCTGATGGGTTTATATCGGGGTGTGTGCAAGGTTTGGGAGCATGGCAAGTTTGTTGTAATTAGCATTTCATTATAATTACTGTTGAGTTTGTCGACGTGACGTATATAAGTGACGTGATGTAAGATGGCGCTTCCAACGGATAAAATATACGCGGGGAATTAATGGAACAGCCGTATTTTATCGCAGAATAACTTACAGTTGTTGCTCTTCTTTGTGTATATGAAAGACTGCGCAGGTCGTGTTAGAATTACGTTTCAAAGTTATCTGACTAAAGGCAAAATTCCCTGAGTTGATTGATTGATTTTGTTAAGATTTTCCTGATTTTTCATTGGCAATACTCTGTAAAGTATTAACATTAAACACAATTTTGGAAAAGATCGATAAATAAAAAGGACCTACACTTTTAACAATGCAAAACATCTTTCTTTTCATTCAATCAGGTGCCACAACTCTGATGTTTCTTCTCAAATGTTGCTGGTTATTTAACTAAATCAAGCTGTCATTAATATATATAGCCAGGCCGAGTTTGAAAAATATCAGAATAAAAGTGAAATATCTAGAGATTTAACAAAGCAAAATATAGCATTTTACAATAAACAAATGAAGGTCCTTTTAATTAAACAGATATACCTGGTTTTTCGATCTTGTCCAAGCACACATTTATATCAACAATTTGGCCGAGTTTGGTAACGATCGGATTGACAATGAAGGTGCTAAGGCGCTAATGAAACGAAATATAGCATCAAAATAATTCAAGGATCATTACTCTAGTATTACCATTGTGATCTAACTGGTTTTCAAAATTGTCCGAGCTTCTATTAATACCAACAACCATGCCTAGTCTGGTAAAGATCTGATGCAAAATGAAGGCCCTATCGTCTTAACGAGGCAACAAATAGCATATTTATCTAATCAAGAATCATAACATTTCTAATCCGATCTGGCTGATTTTCGAACTTGTCCGAGCTTTTAATAATTATAATCAATTTAAAAGTGGTTTCAACGATAAAGATACACAATTAGTCTCGAATTCATGAATAAATATGAATGAGTATAACGTGTACGCCCTATCCTGCACCAGGCTAGGACAACTTCTTCTCGACGAATGGGTCTACGCCATTCTCCGAGTAACGGTTTAATTAAATGGAGTTTATTGTTAACTGACAAATCCTAACTCTTGGCAAGCCGCTTGGGATTTGTCAGTTAACAATAAACTCCATTCAGTTAAACCGTTACTCGGAGAATGGCGTTCTTCTAGTAGACCCATTCGTCGAGAAGAAGTTGTCCTAGCTCGGTGCAGGAATACACGTTATACTCATTCATATTTATTCATGAATTTGGGACTAATTGTGTCGGAATAGTTTTGCAAACACTATCAAACAGTTGATCTTTGCAGTGCATGTTTGTTTTGTTATTAGTTTATAAACACTAGAAATAAATGTAATTAGACCTTGGTAACCCAGAATTATTTTACTCTTTTTCATTTCTCTTTATCCAAACGCTCATAGATCGTGAGCTGTTGTTTGGTTCTAGTGTCGAATATTGATACGCAATATTGTCTGCTGCAAGTCTTTCAAATCACTGCAGTTAATGTGCAAATCAAAGATCGCCATTGACCACACATATCTTTTCGAAAAATCGCTGAAAAAAAGCAAATTCACTAAAGTTACAATAATAGCATGAAGCCACATGTCTATCATTTATTATCGTTGCATACATTTTTCCTGTGTAAGTGATTAGTATAGATCGAGTTACACGTATTCTTCGATGTACTACCTTAAAGAAATTAATCCGCCAAATAACGGCAAAAATCCGTTTATCAAAACTCTACCCTGATGTTCAAGTCAAATAATTATGTATACGTGCCGATTAAACGTATAGTTTATTTCACGGGTTCTTTAAATACCCGTGTTGAATATGCGTAAAATGAATTATGCGTTGGTAACGCTTAATTCAACGCTCCAGTTTTGGGGTTTGACTTTGCTGGTTAAAGCCTTTTACATTGTGTCTATAAAGTTTGAATTCTCAAAATAGAGTTTGTAAAGGTGGCTGTTGTTGGCGGGGTAGAGACTTTGTTGGCGGGGTAGGGACTTTAAGGAGCCCCTAGGCGACATTGCGATAGGGTATCGACCTATTATGCCTTATTATTTTATTTTGTTTTCGAATTCTAACTGATAGTTGGCATGCATTTATCACTAAGGCATAAATTAGTGTTCATATCAGAACCTACGCTCCCACGTCATCGGACGTATTTACCACTTCGTTTCAAATACGAAAATATTGCATAGTAAGTTATAACCGATGCAAAGGAGAGTATAAACATCGTGGTGACGAAGTCCCGAGAAAGGTTTACTGTGAATCACTGATTAATACAGAAACTGAGCGAGATCTGTAAGTGCAACGGATATTGATATCCTTACATATAGTACCGACCGAAAGATGGCATCGTATCTAAGTAACTGGTCCGAATAGGGTACTTAGGGAGTGCGTCCGGAAAACTTTCGAAAATCGAATCTAGGACCTCTGGATCGTAAGGCAAGTATGCTTACCACTCAGACACCGCAAATTCTTACTTGCAGTTGGTTCAATTTATTTAAAATATACTATGGGAAAAAGGTTTAGCAAGTTTTTTAGATGAAATAATACTGTATACAATATATACTGACATTTTGGGACTGTACGGTCTTGACCCCTACGTTCATTTATTCGTTACGTCATTAAGATGTTCGACTGTTATTGATGTGTGTTTAATAAAAGATCGTGCCTATGGCAGTAGTTTCTTGATTTTACAACCAAAAATGTATTATTTCCAGGGTGCAACAAAAACTTGCTAAACCTTTTTCCCTCAGTATATGTTGTTTTTATGTGCTGTTATTCTCATTTTGGAAGTCAACGTTTCTGCTTTTATAAAGATGACAACTTTGTTCGTCAACGTTTGTGTTTTTAGGCGTAGGTTCTAATTACATCTTCATTTTAAAAATGGCAACACCCCATTATAGTTGAGCCCCTTCTAGCAATAGCGTTGTGCAGTATTAATCTAGATCATCTGCGACGCTTGCTTGTTTTCAAGACAACCGTTTGTATTTACAATCAAGCATCGATAATAGTCAGTCGTGGTTATAATGGTTTCCCGCAATACATAAGCGTCATGTAGCAGAGTATTGTACAAGACATCCTGTAGCACCGCTAAATGTGAAAATTCCGCTAAATGTAAAAAATTCCGCTAAATGTTAAAAATCTTCCGCTAAATGTAAAAAAACTTCCTCTAAATGTAAAAACTTCCGCAAAATGTAAAAAAATACTAACCGCTAAATGTTATAAATTTTAACATATAGCGTTTAGTGGAATCCGTTAACCGCTAAATGTTAAAAGTCACTAAAGTTGCCTGAAGTATGTAAGGGTATGAACAATGTTGTTTTAATCGACTCGATGACGTTGTTATCAAAGTAAGTCATAACGACAAACTGATGCTGCTGTTACTGCTGCTGTTTTCTGTTAAATTTAGCGGAAGATTTTTAACATTTAGCGGAAGTTTTTACATTTAGCGGAATTTTCACATTTAGCGGTGCAACAACTGTAGAATTCAATGGTAAAATGTATATACCATTCGAAAAGGTCGCTTGCGAAGTTGAAGTTATATTCAATATTGAACAAACTAGATAAACTAGAACTGTATTCCTGAGAAACGGATACACCCATAAATCCCCACCCCGCCCCTTCCCCCCACACCCCACCCCCTTCTCTACACACAATGAAAACATAAATAGGACACATAAAATTCTAACGAAGAAATGGCCGTAATTCCAGTAATCCAATGTTGATTTTGGAGCCGAATCGATATGCCCATCTTAATATCATAGGTAAGCATCCTGTAAAGTTTCGGAACAATCAGTTGAAATATGTAGGATGAGACGCAAATGATATTATAGTATAACATTAGGCAAAAAAGGGGCCATGATAAAAGGTCGATTTTGGCGACGAAAGATATGCACATTTTGACATCATAAGTAATATTCTGTAAAGTTTCAAAACAATCAGTAGAAAACTATAGGAGGAAATAGAAATATACCATAAACCTTTACAAAAAAGGGCCGTACCTCGGATTATACAAACTTAAAGTTATATTTGGCGCCGACTCGATATATGCACATTTTAACAGCATAGGTAAGTATCTTCGAAACAATCAGTTGAAAACAGGCCATAGACGCACAAGATATTATAACGTAAAATTTGTTGAAAAAGGGGCCATACCTCTGATAATACATGATCGAATTTGGCACCGAATCGATATGCACATTTTGATATTATAGGTAAGCATTATGTTTCGAAACAATCACTTGAAAACTGTAGAAGAAGATAGACGCACAAGATCTTATAACGTAAAGTTGAACGAAAAAGGGCATTAACTCTGATCATACATGATCGAATTTGGCAGTCAATATGCACATCATAGGCAAGTATCCTGTAAAATTTCGAAACAATCGGTTGAAAATTGTAGGAGATAGATGCACTCGGACTGACAGACGGACATGGCCAACACTATATACCCCTCACCATTCGGTGGCAGTGTATAACAAGTAATCCCTATCATGTTTAAGCAAAGAGGCTAAGTAGTGTCTATGTAGGCTTTATTGGAAAAAGTTCCTTACAGTGGATGCAAAAAAACAGTGGATACAAATGTACAGTAAGTTATAAAATCATGGACTCACATTTATGATTCGAGTTTCATCATTTGAGCAAATAAGCTAAAGATACAACATGTTCCCAAAGTTAAAGTGTTGTCTGTGGGAACTGATATATGCACAGGCGTATAGATGCAAGAAAACTGCTTCCGACAATGAAACGTATTTTAGTCATGTTTCTTTTATAAATATGTAATTATTTCAAACAACTGAGTCGATTAAAGCAGCACTGTTCATGCCATCACATATTTCAGACAACTTTAGTGACTTTTAACATTTAGCGGTTAACGGATTCCACTAAACGCTATAAGTTAAAATTTATAACATTTAGAGTTTAGTCATTTTTTACATTTAGAGGAAGTTTTTACATTTAGAGGAAGTTTTTTTACATTTAATGGAAGATTTTTAACATTTAGCGGAAGTTTTTACATTTAGCGGAATTTTCACATTTAGCGGTGCTACACAACCAATCAGCTTTTGGCGTTGACTGACTGACTGACTGGCTGACTGACTGAATATAATGTGTAATATTCACTTTACCGTCAGATTTATTACAGCATCATTTATTTAATACGCTTTTGTATTTTCATGTGAACCATATATTTATATTTTGTCACATATTTATCATTGATAGTGACCTATAGGCCAATAGGGCCGGGTGCTGTTTCATGTTATGTATGTACTTGTTTGTCCCTTTATGCACATGTCACTATAATAAACTATTTAATTACTTACTTACTTACTTATGTAATATAATCACATAAATTTGACATACAGATATAACATTCTCCGTGGTCTAGAGGTTAGTATAGCTGCCCTAAGGGTTCGATTGCCGGTGCAAGCGAAAACATATTACTTTTCTTTTTTTATTTATTGATAAAATAATAACTCAATAAAATTAAAGTAGGTCGGTAGGAATTTGTTTAAATCAGTTCTTTTCAATAATAGGAAAATTGTTCCTTAGTGATTTTGTTCGTATTAAAGAACTTTCATATAAATGAACAAATATATCATGAACAAAACTGTTTTATTGCAATAAACAGTTTTGGGTCGTGGAGGTGTGTGTGTGGAGCTCACCATGTCGAACATTAATCCACGTTTCTCAAATTATTAGGATTTTCTTTTACCCCAAGTAGAATACTGTTCCTCAGTGTGGCATCCATGGCAAAAAGAACTCACCCAAAAAATAGAAATGATACAAAGAAGAGCTGCCAGATTGTTTTTAATGATTACAACTACCAAAGCAGTGTGACCTCAAAGCTAAACGAACTAAAATGGCCAACCTTAGAACATAGAAGAAAAATGACCTCCTTACCAAATCTGTACAAAATTCAAAACTTCTTCTGTGTGCAGATCATCATCATCTCTTACCATCTCGAAATCTGAACTTTGTTATTCCATTTTCTAGCACTAATTACCACCAAAACTCATTCTTCCTACGCATAATACGGTACTGGAAGAATGAACTACCACTAAATACAAAAGAGAGCTCTTGACATGTTCAAATCTAGGATCCCACCACCACTTTTCCATAGATACAGTGTTTTTATTGTTTTAAATTTTTAAACCTGTAATATATTAACTTCAGATCTTTTAATTGTCTTATTTGTTACCTTGACTTGCGCCTCCCTAATATCTTCAGTTTGAAGGATGGGAGTATTTTGCAGATTCAGATTCTTTTCTCTTTACGAGGTCTGACGTGGCACAGTGAATAACGCTTTGGACTTGTAACTTTAATATACATGTACGATATAATTAAACAAATACTGTACAGCACATTTTCTTGGTTGTTTGTTAAGTGTTAAGCATAATCTCTCGTGTTTTGTTTATTAAATAACTTCCTTTAAATTAATGCTTATAGTCCCTCCACCAATTAAACCAAAAGGATACCATAATGGTATAGGCACAATGCAGTTTGGACTTCCTATTTCAGTAATACCGAACAAATGTATCATACGAATGTGCACTACTAGATTAACGATGATCGAAGTTAAAAAACTTTTTGACTAATATGTTTTTTTCTTTAAATCGAGCGATTTCGTTCAGTATTCTGTTTAATATGATTCTTTGATTTATTAACAGTTGATAGATGATTCTTTTCACTTCGAAATTATGCGGATTGATAAAGAATAATTATTATAATGAGAGCCACTGTCAAATCTAGAAGGAAAATCCAAGATGGCGGCGCCCGTCGTGCAACCTGTATACCTCAATGCATTTTCTACGATATGAAGAAATGACTGTTTGCCACCAGTGTCAATAACTCATAATAGTAGTTAATATGGGTTTTATATTGTTTTTTATAAACAGTAGCACACACCCATTATGTCCACAATGACGGAATTAAAACTTGTTGAACCTGGTTGCTATGATATTTTGATGGGTGGGGTTACTGGAAATCGCTTTAATTGAATTGAATTGGCTTTTAAGTCACACAAACACATGAAAAGGTTATATGGCACCTAACAGGCATGAATATGCCAGGCTCATCTTCCATGTACATCGAGATAAAATATGGAAAATGGGCCTAGAACCTACTCACCCTGAACTGCAGAGTTGCTGCAAATTATATCGTAGAAACTCCATTTACGCTAGAGCCACGTTTATTGTTTTTCTGCCACTGCTCTTTTGATGCGAGCGAGATAGCACTCGCACCTGAAATAATGCAGGGATCATGATGAAGACCTTTAATGAACATGAACAAAAAATGATAAAATGAACATGAATTTGGAGGGGTTCTACCCCTCTGCCTATCCCTCCAAAGGGATCTGCAGTGGCCCTATTATTTGCCCCGTGACCAAACGGGGGCCCCCGGGAACCACACGGGCTTTCATTGCATTTCAGATCAAATTCATTGAAGAATTTCTTTCTCAGTTTTTATTCTTTTTTTTTCATTTCTATTTATACTTAAAGGTTTCTTGACACCCTTTAAAATGTATCAAATATTGTACTTTAATCAGTATATGAACTGAATGGTCGATCAAAATAATAATAATAATAACAATTTTAAAAGAAATATTTGTAAAAACAATAGGTATTTCGCTTCTCTATGGAAGAACATTTTGGTCTATAGGTGCAGAGTGCAAGTGCATAGGTGCAGGGCTTTCCTTTATAGCCGGTAGGCGGGTGATGTACACTCCTACATTGGAAAACTGATCGGCTACTTTTAGTTGTTTGAACATGATACTGGATACATAATTATTTCAATACTTGATAACCATTTCACGAGTGCCATGTGCCTCTTTAAAACTTTTTAAGCAGAGCAGAGCAGCTTAAATACCCAATTAAAAATGTCAAAATACCCAGTTAAAACCAAAAGCATGGGCACTAATAAGTCAAATAATAAAACAACCAATGCAAATTCAGCAATGCATGGGTTGTTGAAGGACAACCCAGTCACCATGTATAAAGCTTATTATAAAACAAGTTTATTTGATGAGTTACATTTTGTGTAATGCTATACAATGTTAGTGGAATGTCACCCCAAAACAATGTCACACAATGTTATCGTTTTATTTTACCCAGTTGAAATCGTCAAATATCCATTTAAATATTTACCATTGGGTAAATACCCAACTGATCAAAAAGCTAATCTGTAGCTCTATTGTATGTTCTTGTATTTCGCACGATATTTGCTATATTGAATTATCTCCTTCAATTTAGTTCACCAATAAAGCGACTAGACAGTGAGTGTCGAGCATCTGCACCAACAAGGATTGCGTGCAGCTTACAATACATTCCACATTAGATAATATTGTCAGAATAAAACTGTTGGCAGACTTCTTCCCATAAATGGCTTAACTTTGTTTCAATAAAAATATAACAAAACAAATGCAACGCATTCTACTCCTTCCACACCCCTTCAACAGTAAATCATCTTCGACCAACTTACGCCGCTCAGAACTTTTAGTACTTTGATTTAAAAAATATATTATTCTCAAAGAAACATTGTTTCCAAGCAGTGTACCTGATTTGTGTAAGCAATTATATCTTTATTTTTACGCATATTCAATTTCAATAAATGAAACTATGAAATCTAGAAGGTGCATCAGGCCATTTGTTTACTAAAATAACAGGTTGTTTACTAAAATAACAGGTCGATTTTTGAAAAGTTTGGGCAACCGGACGAATTCTAATCCAGACTGACTCTAGAAATCTATGCATGGTTAACTGTGAGCCTTAACTGCTACATTTTCTGCTCGACTTTTATATCTACTTTGGTTGAAATTCGTGCCAGCTTTTTCAGATTTTTCGACCGTTCATATGACCTTCGTATAATGTTCGTATTAATTAACCAACGTCATCAAAGTCGTGATGAGAATATATTAACCTTCCTTAATCACCTTCAATTAAACAACAGCAGGTGGTATATATTAAGACCCCTCTTCACTACACATCAGGCATTTACTAATACTAATACTATTAAGACTTGCAGCATATTTCAGAGAGAGTAGTTAATTCTCGACCATGAATGCAACGAAGTCGAAACTTACAGAGAGCTATGTTAAGGTGGAAGGTAATACCAGACCGGACACATTTAAAACAATTCCAGGTTGTTTGCGTTATTATGCTTCTTTACACCCTGATGGCGAAGCCGTTGTTTTTGCGTCGACGGATGGATCACGAGAAGTCGTTACTTGGAAGGAATTGTATGAAAAATCTTGCCAGGTTGCCAGATCTTTGATCGCACTTGGTGTCAAGCGATACGAAGTCGTCGCTATCAACATAAGGAATTGTCCGGAATGGCTGTTCATTACATTCGGGTCCATGATAGCTGGGGCCCGACCAATCAGCATTTCGTTTACATACAAAGACGGAAGCGACGTTTTAACCATGATGGACAAGCTAGGTACATGTTCAGTGGCTGTAATTGACCCAGGAACTACTGGAGACAATTGGACAATTTTCAACAGCTTGCTCGACGGATATGACCGCGACGGCTCGGTGATAAGTGAAAAAATGCCGTATCTGCGATACCTAATTTGCCACGATTGTCCTGACGTTCTTAAAGTGAAAACTCTGACCGAATTGATTTCTGGCGAAAATGCAGATATCGAACTACCGGAAGTTGATTCGAAGGACATAGCAATTATGCTTCAAACGTCTGGAAGCACGGGTGTACCTAAAGTCGTCACACATACGCATGAGTCGGCAACGTTCATGTATTTAGAAGGTGCTGAGAGCAACGATATCATATACAACGACAGGCCTTTTACATGGCTGGGCGGGTTTCCGTTCGGGCTTTTCAGCGGACAAACAAGAATAACGCAGTCGGGATTTTGCCCTCCACCGCAGAACCAGATATCGTTTTTGATAGATGTAGTTAAACGTGAAAAATGCACAGCAATGTTGGCACTACCTCCATTACTTCACAAGCTTATGGAAAACAAGGTAATTCGTGTAATCAGTATAAAGCCTTCTAAATATTAATTATTCTCCTCAGCAGAACTAAGCATAGATGCTATAATAATTCTCCTTAGCAGAACTAAGCCTATATGCTATAATAATTCCCCTTAGCAGAACTAAGCCTATATTCTATAATAATTCCCCTTAGCAGGACTAAGCCTATATGCTATAATAATTCTCCTTAGCAGAACTAAGCATATATGCTATAATAATTCTCCTTAGCAAAACTAAGCATATATGCTAAATGCGATATGAAACCGCAGTTATTTGCACATTTGCAATGCCTTCACTGTGGTTATTAGTAAAATGTGGAATGTTTCCTTGTTACAATGTTAACCAAACTGTTACAAATATAAGTGTTATTATTGTAAGACAGGTATTAAAAGAATAGATTTTTGACAAAATCTGCAAATGTTCATTAGAAATACCTTTACCAATGACTATTGTTAACAAAAGTTTACGTTAGTTTATAGATAATTTGTCCTTTTCATTTAGGATCATATATTGGCTTAAATCTTTTCAACAAATAGTATCTGTAGATAAAACAAAAAGGTTTACTTTGTCAGAAGAAAAAATGAATGAGAGTAGGCGGAGAACATTGGCTTGCGACGGCGCATTATTTCGTGTTTCCTTTGTACTAGGCGCTGCATTTACGCATTATTTCGTGTTTCCTTTGTACTTGGCGCTGCATTTACGCATTATTTCGTGTTTCCTTTGTACTTGGCGCTGCATTTACGCATTATTTCGTGTTTCCTTTGTACTTGGCGCTGCATTTACGCATTATTTCGTGTTTCCTTTGTACTTGGCGATGCATTTACGCATTATTTCGTGTTTCCTTTGTACTTGGCGATGCATTTACGCATTATTTCGTGCTTCCTTTGTACTTGGCGATGCATTTACGCATTATTTCGTGTTTCCTTTGTACTTGGCGATGCATTTACGCATTATTTCGTGCTTCCTTTGTACTTGGCGATGCATTTACGCATTATTTCGTGCTTCCTTTGTACTTGGCGCTGCATTTACGCATTATTTCGTGTTTTCTTTGTACTTGGCGATGCATTTACGCATTATTTCGTGTTTCCTTTGTACTTGGCGCTGCATTTACGCATTATTTCGTGTTTCCTTTGTACTTGGCGCTGCATTTACGCATTATTTCGTGTTTCCTTTGTACTTGGCGCTGCATTTACGCATTATTTCGTGCTTCCTTTGTACTTGGCGATGCATTTACGCATTATTTCGTGCTTCCTTTGTACTTGGCGCTGCATTTACGCATTATTTCGTGTTTTCTTTGTACTTGGCGATGCATTTACGCATTATTTCGTGTTTCCTTTGTACTTGGCGCTGCATTTACGCATTATTTCGTGTTTCCTTTGTACTTGGCGCTGCATTTACGCATTATTTCGTGTTTCCTTTGTACTTGGTGATGCATTTACGCATTATTTCGTGTTTCCTTTGTACTTGGCGATGCATTGACGCATTATTTCGTGCTTCCTTTGTACTTGGCGATGCATTTACTCATTATTTCGTGTTTCCTTTGTACTTGGCGATGCATTTACGCATTATTTCGTGCTTCCTTTGTACTTGGCGATACATTTACGCATTATTTCGTGTTTCCTTTGTACTTGGCGCTGCATTTACGCATTATTTCGTGTTTCCTTTGTACTTGGCGATGCATTTACGCATTATTTCGTGTTTCCTTTGTACTTGGCGCTGCATTTACGCATCGCTGCATTTACGCATTATTTCGTGTTTCCTTTGTACTTGGCGCTGCATTTACGCATTATTTCGTGTTTCCTTTGTACTTGGCGCTGCATTTACGCATTATTTCGTGCTTCCTTTGTACTTGGCGATGCATTTACGCATTATTTCGTGTTTCCTTTGTACTTGGCGATGCATTTACGCATTTTTTCGTGTTTCCTTTGTACTTGGCGATGCATTTACGCATTATTTCGTGTTTCCTTTGTACTTGGCGCTGCATTTACGCATTATTTCGTGTTTCCTTTGTACTTGGCGATGCATTGAATCCTAATAAGTAGTATGGACGTTTTTTTCCTGCACAATACTGAACAAAAAAAGAAACGTCCGACTTTTTTGTTCGTATTTCCAAAGGCCAGTTTTTGAGGTTAAATAAAGCTCAATACCGAAAGGTCATGGATTCGATCCTCGCAGTGACCATGTTATTTATCCTTGAGTAAGATAATTAATCCACATTTACTGAGTATAGGTTCTTCGTAGGAATCCTTTGAAAGTGATTAATATAAGTTGATAGAACTTGTTTCGCAATCGATGTAAAAGAAATACGTTTAAACTTACCACCAATAGTTGTCTGGACTCTACCATGTCATTCCCCATTTCTGGGCTAAAACTCACGGTGATCCCTGATTGCTTCTCAAGGGTCTTGTAACCAAATACAGGAAAGGAAGTGTTGGTGATTCATGCATTTACGAGACCACCTCCGTTAAAAGAAAAATCACCGTTTCATTGTTTCATACTTGTCATTTCACTCCCTTCGGCGGAGTTTGACTGTATTTCAATTCATAGTTTGACAGACATACATTTAAAACAATTCTCATGATTTTAACTGTATTTTTCAGGATGTCTTGACAGAAGATTGGCCTTTAAAAACCGTAATAACTGGTGGCCAGCCTATCACCAGAAACTTTTCGGAATGCACGGGCACTGTCAGCGAGTATTTTGATTGCGTTTATGCTACTACAGAATGCTGTATGGTGTCCGCTAACATCGTAAACAGCTCGGATGATTTTAGTGAGTACTCATGCGGTACCATCACGAAAGGTAACGAAGTGAAAATAGTGGATACAGACGGAGAAGTCGTGCCTGTAAATATACGCGGAGAAATATATGTACGCAACAAGACCATGTTTAAAGAATATTATAACGACCCTGAGAAGACCGCAGCCGTTAAAACAGCAGACGGATGGTACAAAACGGACGACATGGGACGGCTGACAGAAGACGGTGTTCTCTTTGTTGAGGGTAGGAAATCCAACATGATCATTTCCGGTGGAATGAATGTCGCTCCTGAAATACTTGAAATCATCATAAAGTTATGCCCCGGAGTAGAATCCGTTGTTATAGTTCCAGTCTCAGACGAAATCCAGTACCAAGTATTATGCGCATGTGTCGTGATCAAACCCGGATGTGACGTCACGGAGGAAAATATCAGAACTTTTTGCGAGGAGAGTCATAATGATAAACCTAGACTGTTTACTGTTTTGCCGTCATATTACTTATTTCTTGAAAAGCTTCCAGAAACAAGTACGGGGAAAACATCAAGAAAAGATTTGATCACGATGGCAGCGATGAAGTTCGGAAAGCAGTAACAGTTGACGTCTTCATGAAGCTATAACACCACCCTAAAACGATAGTGGTACATTTCAGTAGAACACGTGACATTTCGAACACGAACAATAAACGTTAACCTAAACAAGATTCTTTTCATAAATTGCTTGAACGATTTTGTCAAAATTAAAGCAAAGCAACATCCATTTTAGATTAGAATGCCCTGTATACTCGGATTTTAGAAAATATATATATGTACTATTATTATATTATTTCCGCGCGACCTTAAGTTCGCGAATCACTGGCTCTCTGATTTACTCGCGTGTTCATGAATTCGCGTCGAAGCAAAATGTAAATAATCATATTTTCTTACAAATCTATTTTGTAGATTTGTGTTTATTTCATTTTGTTGCCCTGATACTTAGAGTTCACCCTTAATCCGTTAATTCGGAGTACTTCCGCTATCAAAGTCCTGTTTATAGGACTAAGTATCATTTTGGGCTGGCGTGGCGCAGTCGGTAGCGCGGCGGATTTGTAACCGGAGGCCCCGGGTTCAATCCTCCGTGGTGCCACTGAGTTCCGTCGGTGTGTTCTTGGGCAAGACACTTTCCCTTAGCCTCGTCTGTCGGATGGGGACGTAAACCGGGCGGTCCCGTGTATCGGTCTATCCTCCGAGCACGTTAAAGAACCATAGGAATCTATTCGATATAATAAGAGTAGGGCAGGGTTCCGGGGTCCTATGTATTCCTTCCCCTCTCTCTGGGGCGGCTCTAAATAACCTATACTGTGTTGATGAGCCGTTAAACAACATTCAATTCGATTCATTCTGAGACGGATTTTTGTTCTTAAAGAGACGATTTTCTGTTTGACGTGTGGCGCCGATAACGATGACGTTGTTTTGAACATATTGTTCCCATTTGCATTTTCGCGGCGATGCTGATGTTTTAACTGCTATACCTTTTGCAATACGATGACGATGTAGCTATGTCGTTGTTACTGTATTGGTTTGAATGATGATGAACTAATTTTCCATTGTAGATTTTATGTCACAGCCTTAGGTGTTAAAATAATGTCCAATCCTGATTTCACTACTATGATTTTATTGTATTTCCTATGTACATCAAATTATATTTTACATGTCTATAAATAGTAAACTTGTATGTATAAACAGTATTAATTATATGTACATGTATTTTAACACTGACATTACGTTTCTCCATTTTTACATATTCATAATTACCGGCTCTATCGCTTCAGGTCTCACACCTCTATACATTTTGCCGTAGGGTTACTGTAAAGCTTTTTCCAACATCTGACCTTCAAAGCAGGGCAGCAGACATTGTTGTTGGTTTAATATATTCAGTATAGTCAAGGTTGGTTTTTCTCTCGCTCATGTTTATGTGACCCCTATGGAAAATACAAAATTGATAGACTATCTAGCTGAATATATGGTGCTTCGGTTAAACTCTTCTGAAATTTGAATGAAACCTCATATTAACATGGGATTTTCTGCATCATCTTTCTTTTACACTGCAGATGTACACTAAAGCAAAGAAAACCAATTTTTTAAATAAAAAATTGTATAAAATTGAGAAAAGAAATAGAATTAGTTCTGTTTTCCATTTGTCTCTATGTTATGAACTTTTTGAATTCCCGACTTTAAATTACAAAGGAAAAGATTAGGGCTCGGAGGAAGTAGAGAGGGTTAGCATTATAAAAGTTAATACGTGTATCTATAATTTTAAAAATTGACTTTTTCCAAGTACAAAGAGAGTTTGGGTCCGCATGATCTCTACGACACCATTGTATACTAAAATCCTCAATTGATTGGGCGATCTGAGCACGACAGGCATTTAAATCGATAGCTGAAGGTAATTTGTACTTAGGACCTTTCGAAAACAGATGCCGAATACGTTTATCAATAATATCAAAATTACCAGTGATGACATGACCTGCTGGAGCATAGTAAGATTTTGATGTGTTACAATCACTTCCTTTGGAGTGTAATTTACTATATCAAGGTCAGAAACTATTTTGTTGTAGTTGAAAATAATATTTCTAATAGATTTTTATAGTTATAACAAATTACATGACTTTCTGAATTTTTGAAATATTTAGGAATAGAATCAATTACACGATTATCTCGAAAAATACTAGGTATGTTAATGAATCAATACCTCTTTTAAGATTAATATAGCATATTAATAGTATTTTTAGAAAATGCCTGACGTGATAAGATTCATTGTCAATATGGGGTCGGAGAACATGTTGTGTGTAGCTTTGAATTATGGAAGCGATGTTATACAAGAGATCTGTACGAATGAAAATGGTGTCTGCTTCCTCGTCGATCAACTTAAGTGAAGAAATGGACAGAGAGGTAAGCCGGGAAAGCAAAGAGTGCTTTCCAGAATGTTTAAATCAGCGACTGAAATAATAACACGCGATTTATGTTTGATGTTACCATTATTCCTACGACCATGAGAGCTAGAGATACGCTTTCGAATAGAAAATGTAGAGAAAATGTCACTATTAGGATCTTTTGAAATATTTTCTCGTTGATAAATATTGTCATTAAAGCCGAGTTGATATTTTCATCCACTTAATTTCTGCTCTATGTCCAGGTTTTATATTAAAGCTTTTAGTAGCATCATTATCATAAATTATATATTCAACCGGTTGAACAGAAACGTTGCTAAAAGTATGACCTGATTGACGAAAGTGTTGGTACAAGTAATTTTTTAACTTTTTAGGATTACCTGCATTATAGTTATGTTCACGAAATCGAACTTTTAAAGATCGACCTGATTGTGCATCACATTGTATACCGCAACGAGGTGCATTCCAAGTCAAGACATAAACAAGAGATGTTTGTAAAACATATATGCCCCACTTCAACAACAATGACACAAACATTACTGCAAAGTTTTGAGTGCCAGCTGTTTTTGAGTTATGGAAGCCTAGAATACTACACAGCGTTAAATTATAAACGACTGTAGAAGTCCGCCATTATGTTTACTTGCAATTTAGCAGTCTAATGGAAGCCAAGCAATTTTAGTGCGTTTTTACATATACATAGTGTATCAGTGTGTGTGTGTAGTTCGAAGGTCCGCCAACTAACACGTCGAAGTAACCCTGACGCGATGGGCACAATAGAGTCTGGACTTCTCTAGATGTGTATGTAGGTTGATCTGGTGCTGCTGTGTAGTGTAGTCGTTTCTCTTGTAGATGTGTAGTGTTGTGTCGCTGCTGCTCTATGTAGTTTCGCTGTGGCGGTGAAGTGGTCTGGCGAGGTGGTCTACATCCGCTAAGGTGGTTGTCCTACATCCGCTACAGGTCGGGTCTCTGTTTGGGGCCACACCCATCACAGTATGACCCCTTCGCCGCACACACCGCCCGACGTCCTTTCCCCTTGGTCTACTGTCGATTGTAAGCTGTTAGTGGCCCCCGGACTCGACGTCAGGATCTGTGGACGTCAGATGATGTGTGCTGTGATGCAGGAGACATCTTCACTCTCGGTCAAATGACACTAAAGCTACTAAACCGAGACAAACCAGTTCAGTAGTACCAGTGTTGATTACTATACGCGAATATAGTGCTCAAGCCAGTAATGTCGTATAGGGCTGGCAAGGCGACCCCTATAGAAACACCTATGAGTGTCACCAGTGCCCACTCTGCGACGTGCACGCGGTGAAGATATCAGGTGGTACATCATTGGTAGTTATCCTTATATGTATGTAGGTATTTTACCTTTAGCTTTCACATGGGTCGAATTTTTTTTTAATTTGCATATTATTCATCAAAATAATGTATCCCATATGTCAAGATTATTTAATAGTTTGTGTTTAAAGAGTGAAAATAAATCATAAATGTATTTTTTTAAATTGGAATCAAATTTAATCTTAATGTTCATTCAATAAAGGGAGGTAATTTAAAAAATAATTTTAAATTAATATTGCTACTTAGGTTAAAATATTGAAACATCACAACATACTTGTATATTAAAAACCAGAGGCCCAAGAGGGTCTGTATCGTTCTACTGGCTACCCCCGGGGCGGGGCCCAAATTTGACACCAGGTTCACCATTTGAACAAACTTGGTAGGGGATCCAAAAGCTGATATTAAATCAAATTAAACCTTTATCTCTTGAGTTTCAGAGAAGACTTTTGAAGTTTTTCCCTATAATTCTTAACTCTATGTAAAACTGATCCAACAAAGGAAAAAACAAAATTCAAAATAATTCAAAAAAAAAACAAATGAAAAAAAAATCAATAATAATAATAATTGAAACAAAAACAGCAAAAAAAAACAAAAAAAAAACAATTATTAAAAAAATAATTCTAAAATCAAAAAAAAAATCAAAAAAAATATTTAGAAAACTGAACCCATAAACCAAGGTTTCCTTTGGAAAGACAAGCGATTTTTAGTGAATTTTTACAAGTTTTGTTTTTAGTGATTTTTTACCATGGCAACCACACTTCTTATGCGAATATACCCAAAAGGGGAGGCGCACAACTACACCATGACACAAACGTTCCTGCCGAGTTTCAAATTTGTAGTTCAAGCTGTTCTTGAGTTATCGCGAAGACAGGCGATTTTTAGTAGGTTTTTACAAGTTTTGTTACCATAGCAACCACATTTCTTATGCGAATATATCCGAAAGGGGAAGTGCACAATAAGACCATGACACAAACATTCCTGCCAAGTTTCGAGTTTGTAGTGCCAGCCGTTCTTGAGTTATCGCAAAGTCAAGAATATTTCGGGATGGACCGACCGACCGACTTTTTTTTATATGTTTTGTTACCAAGAAACTACAATTCTTATGCGAATCTATCATAAAAGGGAGGTGCGTAACTAGACCATGACACAAACATTTCTGCCCAGTTTCGAGTGTGTAGTGCCAGCTGTTCTTGAGTTATCGCGAAGACTTCGGGATGGACCGACCGACCGACAGACAGACAGACTGACATTTGCAAAGCAATATGCGCTCCCCAATCCCCTTACCCACCCCCCGAACTTCGGAAAGGGGCATAATGACGTAAGATGTACGTCAGTCAACATCTGAAGCTAGACATACATTGAACATTCTACCATTAACAGTTGATTTAATGATGGACTTGCAAGATAAATAATTGCAACAACTGCACCTCTTAGCATTGCACTGATTCATAGAGGGAAACAGCCTGCGTCTTGAATGAACGATTTCTGAAAGGAGACTTTATATGGTATTTCCTCAAAACAGTTGATCCTAGATGAGTAAATGAAACGTTTGAGACATTATTAAAAATTCTGGTAATATTATCAGAAGGAATATGAAACGAGGTTGCCGAATGAAGACTTAAAGGTGTAAGGCGTACATATGGTTTAGTTCTAAGAAATGAAGAGTTATTTTGTGGAAATTGTACTGATGACGCAGAATGTAACCGAAGAGGTGAAATATTTATTTTAAGTGTTTTTACAAATAGACTCATATATGTAATTTAGAAAGTAATACAATTTTGTGAAAAGCGAAATAAGGGCTAATTAATAGTTATTAGAGATAAGAAATAGAATCGTGTCAACGATCCATAAAAAATAATATTTGTAAACTTACGGACGGTTAAAAGAGGTCCAAAACTCGACAACAGTGTCTAATAATAGATCACGAGGAATGTTAAGGAAAACCTTAATAAAACGGGCCAAAATGTCGATGAGCACAAAACCTTCAACACGGTATATGAAACACACGTGTTTTAAGAGGAAAATGGATCAATGAAAGTCATAAAATTCCTGTGGGATAAAAAGATAGCAATATTGATTTCATGTACGAGGAGACTTTCTACGGTTGCCACACGGCACAAACAACACTACTGTGAAACTAAATATAGATATAAAAATCGAACAGGAAAAGCATCATTAAGGACTACAGTCAACCACAAACACACACAGAAACAAAGGAACAAATTTAAAGATGAATAAAAGGCCAAATAAGACATCACAAACACAAAAGGGTTGACAATAGAGCTACCGCCTCTGAACGGTCAACGACAAAGAGGGCCGCTAAGACATTTTGAATATGTATTACTCATAAATACGCGAAGCAATAGTTAAGTAACACATGTAAACACAAAATCCAATTAGATGTCTATTTTAATGCCTTTATTGTAATTTATGTCTATTTTAACAATCTTTAACAGCAGTTTGAATTACCTCACCCACATAAATCACAATAAAGAAGTATGCATATAAAACCGACAACGATTACATGCTTTTGTACTAAAAAAAAATCGAAGAAGAAGCTTAAGGATAATACATAGACTAATGTACTAACTACTAACCATGGCAACTATTTGTTAGAATTGGTACAGTTGTTAACATTTCTTAACATTTTCTTTGCATTTTATTATAGTCATAACCTATTTTTGTGCATGCTGAAATAGTACAAACCGAATGACAGTTACCTAAAAAAGATCGAAAGTGTATTGCCAATGACGGGGGTAGTTGCGACAATGACAAAGACAGATATTAATATCGGACATGGAAAGCAGCATTCAAGGACGACAGTCAACCACAAAACACAAACACAAACACGCAAACAGACAAACAAGAAGGCAAAAGTAATAAAAATGCAAACGTCATCACAAACACAAAAGGGTTGACAATAGGGCTACCGCCTTGGAACGGTCAGTGGAAACAAAGGCTACTGTGGGTTTAAACCGGTTCTAGGTTGCACCAAACCTCACACTTACCCTACTACTTCATCCCATTAAAACAGGACAGTGTAAATAAAGAAATCCCCGCCATGATCTAAACTCTAACCAACAAGGCAGCATCAATAGGCAATATAAGTAAAACACAAATATGCTCGTGTAAATATAATACAAAAAAAAAATAGCCTAGAAAACCACAATGAAGCTACTCATTGACTTGGCAGAAGCAGAGCATCAAGAGAATAAACCATTAAGGGCACGACAAGAAAGATCATGGACAAAATCAAACGCCACCGTCCCATTGGGCTTTAGGTAGGCGTCATCATAGAGTCCAAAGACTGTCCGGTCATCGTACAATCAAAGAGGAAAGCATAGTAGCGAACTGTAAAAGGTTCCACCACCAAGCATGCAGTACGTTGCAAAATGATAGGGTCATAACCTATATTGATAAACTTTTTAACAAGCATAACAAGGTTAGTATGAAAGTGATCATGACCAAGAATCTTACGAAGTTTATAAATCATATCACCATAGAAGTCAGGTTGTGATAGTCCTTGTCGCAGAAGAGTCCTTAAATTACTTTTATATTTGGAAAGAAGATCAGGGTTACGATAATAAAATTTTGTAAAGGTTAAACGGTAACCCTGATTGAGTAGCTTTTTATTTATACAAAGATTACGAATATTAAAGTCCTCAACTCGAGTACAAGCTCTTGAAAAACGAATAGGTTGAGACACATACACCCCATAAGAAGTTGCTCGGGGAACATCCCCATCCAAGTGGGGATAATTAACAATGTCAAAATTAAAATCATCTCTCTCGTCATAGATTTTGCTAATTATTTCACCGTTTTCAATCGTTATTATCAGATATATTAGCTTTGTTAAGCTAAAGTTCTTTAAGATAAATATTATTAACCATAGTTTGAAAGAAAGGGTTGTCAATGTTCAATATTTCATCCAGATACCGACAGGTGTCATTAAAGGCTTCAATAACATCTGCCTGGGTTTTTGGTGAAAGACCCAACATGAAATCTCTTTCATAGCAAAATAAAAACAAATCTGCGACAAGTGGTGCACAGTTCGAACCCATAGGGATACCAACAATTTGGTATATGTTATTCAGACCCGCCCCAGAGAGAGGGAGCTATACTTTGGAATCCGTGAACCTGCCAAACTTGTAATAACTAAAAGATTACTAAAGATCTTTAACTTAAAGGATAGACTCCGAAACACAGGACCGACCAATTTACGACCTGATCAGGCATACGAGCCTATCTCTTTATTTTTTACGAGGAAAACATTCTTGCCAAAAACAGCATTCAAGGACGACAGTCAACCACAAAACACAAAAACAAACACGCAAACAGACAAACGAAAAGACAAAAGTAATAAAAAATGCAAACGACATCACAAACACAAAAGGGTTGACCATAGGGCTACCGCCTTGGAACGGTCAGTGGCAAAGAAGGCCACTGGGGGTTTAAACCGGTTCTAGGGTGCACCAAACCTCACACTTACCCTACTGTCATCCCATTAAAACAGGACAGTGTAAATTAAGAAATCCCCGCCATGATCTAAACTCTTAACCAACAAGGCAGCATCAATAGGCAATATAAGTGAAACACAAAT
Organism: Cyrtodaria siliqua; assembly: GCA_037043455.1. NCBI lineage: Eukaryota > Metazoa > Mollusca > Bivalvia > Adapedonta > Hiatellidae > Cyrtodaria > Cyrtodaria siliqua. The sequence goes on along the minus strand of JAWPHD010001460.1, from coordinate 261,301 downwards.
ATGCTCGTGTAAATATAATACAAAAAAACAATAGCCTAGAAAGCCACAATGAAGGTACTCAATGACTTGGCACGACAAGAAAGAACATGGACAAACATCAAACGCCACCGTCCAAATAGGCTTTAATTAGGCGTCATCATAGGGTCCATAGCCTGTCCGGTCATCGTACAATTAAAGAGGAAAGCATAGTGGCGAACTGTAAAAGGGTCCACCACCAAGCATGCAGTACGTTGCAAAATGATAGGGTCATAACCTCTTTTGATTAACTTTTTAACAAGTTTAACAAAGATAGTATGAAAGTGATCATGACCAAGAATCTTACGAAGTTTATAAATCAAATCACCATAGAAGTCAGGTTGTGATAGTCCTTGTCGCAGAAGAGTCCTTAAATTACATTTATATTTGGAAAGAAGATCAGGTTTACGATAATAAAATTTTACAAAGGTTTTACGAAGTTTATGGTAACGGTAACCCTGAATGAGTAACTTTTTAGTTATACAAAGATTACGAATATTAAAGTCCTCAACTCGATTACAAGCTCTAGAAAAACGAATAAGTTGAGACAGATACACCCCATAAGAAGTTGCTCGGGGAACATCCCCATCCAAGTGGGGATAATTAACAATGTCAAAATTAAAATCATCTCTCTTGTCATAGATTTTGCTAATTATTTTACCATTTTCAATCGAGAGATCTAAATCAAGAAAAGATGCGTTATTATCAGATATATTGTCTTTATTAAGCCGAAGTTCTTTAGGATAAATATTATGAACCATAGTTGGAAAGAAATGGTTGTCAATGTTCAGTATGTCATCCAGATATCGAGAGGTGTCATTAAAAGCTTCAATAACATCTGCCTGGGTATCTGGTGAAAGACTCAACATGAAATCCCTTTCATAGCAAAATAAAAACAAATCTGCGACAAGTGGTGCACAGTTCGTACCCATAGGGATACCAACAATTTGTCTATTAACGGTGGTACCATACCTGACGAAAATATTATCTAATAAGAAGATGAGTGCTTCACAAACTTCATAGCAAGTCCACATAGTATAATTGTCTAAACTGCCGTTAGTGAAAAACGCTTTAATATTATTACATGCCAAAAATGTAGTATTTTCTCTAGCGAATGTTTATTGAATGAGAAAAATTAGCTTGTCTTTAATAAGATGATGTGGTAAGGTTGTATATAGTGTAGAGAAGTCATAAGTACTTAATGATGAAACTTGACCTTTATTGAAAATTTTATCAAGAACGTCTCCTGAATTTTTTATAGACCAAAATAAATTAATCCCAGAGTTTTCATAAGTTTTATCACAATATAGTTTAACGTGATCTTTAACGGCAGTAAGACAAGAAGTTAAAAGTTTGGAGATGTTTGTTGTCGTGCAGGCACTAGAATTAGAAATAAAGCGAGCCTTATACGGATTTTTATGTAATTTAGGAATCCAGTACATGGTAGGCAGTTTATTTTGCTTATCGCTTACACCAGCCTTGAAAGTAGTGCACCGAGTGATATGTACGGAAACAACATCATCCTCAGTAGAATTAACTGAAGTATACGAATTGGTGCTGCCGAGTTCCAGAGATAAAACATTGACGTAATGTAGGCGTCAAACAATAATTACATTATTAGCTGCTTTATCTGCAGGAACTGAAACAAATTTATTATGAAATTCCTGAATTCCCGATTTTAGATTACGAAAGGAAAACCTAGGTCTCGGAGGTAGTAAAGAGGGGTTAGCATTATAAAAGTTAATACGTGTATCTATAATTTTAAGAATATACTTTTTCCAAGTAGAAAGCGAGTTTGGGTCCGCATGTTCTCTACGACACCATTTTATACTAAAATCTTCAATGGAGTGGGCGATCTGGGCACGACAGGCATTAAAATCAATAGTTGAAGGTAATCTATATTTAGGACCTTTCGAAAACAAATGCCGTTGCATTCACATTCCTTAGGAGTATTAAGTACTATATTAAGCTCAGAAACTATTTTGTTGTAGTTGAAAAAAATATTTCTAATAGGCTTTTTATACTTATAACAAATTACAGGACTTTCGGAATTTTTGAAATATTTTGGGATAGAATCAACTACACGAGTATCCCGAAAAATACTAGGCATGTCAATGAATCAATACCTTTATTAATATATAGTAGTTTTAGAAAATGCCTGACGAGATCAGACTCCTCGCAATATGGGGTCGGAGATCATGTTGTGTGTAGCTTTGAACTATGGAAGCAACTCAGCAACTCGTTAAAAGGGAAAAAAAAAAAGAGGTTCATCATACAATATGTGTATTTATAATGTTTCATGTTCGGTTTTACTTTTTGTTTAAGCATGCCTACGAAAATCGCCAATTAATGATGTGAAACTTCGTAAGAGGTGTTTTTGCTGATTTTTTGTTTTTTGTTTATATGTATTCCTATTTAAAATTGTATTCCAGTTGTATGCTAGCTATTTGTAAATAAAAGAAAAAAAGAGCAATAATAACCAAAATAAAAATGTATATATATTTTACATATGATTATATTGGATAGGGCGGGAACTCGTCTGGGCGTTGGAATAGTGGCGAAGGAGTGTACTCCCTTATCAGGTGGGACGAGTCTTCTCCCTTATGTAACAGCTTGTGAACCAACACGACGGAAATGTCTATTTAATTATGAACAACTTTATTCCCCCTGTCAAACTGATAAAGATGTAAATCCTAAAATGAAAACCATATATCTTTGGTTAAAGAATTTAAACAACAAATATAGATAAACTATTTTCACGCATTAAAACTGTAAATACTATGTTATCACCACTTCCCACTGTAAATAATATTTATATGCTACATTTGTGCTCATGTTGTTGCTCTTGTATGTTGTTTGTAACCTGAGATGTAAATAAAGAATCTGTTCTGTTCTGATTACATACTTAATATATTTTCGGTATTTAAAAGAACGAATTCTTAATTGAAAACAACATTGCATGAAAGCTCAGGAGATCAGCTTGTACGTCAACTGGGCTTGATTACAAGGAGGTTAATTTATAAAGAAATGTTATAAAACATATCCTTAATTATACTTCGTTCAAATCTAGGTTTTGGATGGTATGTTTGTAAATCTGCGTAAAGTGCTGTTGTCTTCGGCTAAATCACACATATACATACTATTGTTAGGACTTGTGCCCTTTCGTGTTTGTGTATTACTATTAAACAATGCTGACCCTGTTGAAAATATTTTAGGTATGATATTTCAATCAGAAAATATTTCATTATTATTATTATTATTTTTTTTTATTTTTTTTATCCTTTACTGTGCGATTTGAATTGGTTGAATTACTTGAATACTATGAAGAAATATGCGTTAAACGTATTAAGAGGGACAGGATCTGAAGAAACTGGTGAAAATGGTAGACATAATTGGACTGGTCATCTTGGCGACTGCCAAGAAAATTTACATGAAAGAAACTCGATAGTGGATAATGGATTTCCCGGCAAAGTCTTACTGCAAAGGTTTTGAAGTTTGCTGGAACCAATAGTAATGTCAGTGCGATTGTTAAAAATGATTCTGTAAAAGTAGTGCCTGTTGGAATGCAATCGTTGTAATAACATTGAAAGCAGGCATGCATGTTGATTCTGGTCTAGGACTGAGTGTAGAAACAGTTTATAAAATAGAATATTGATATATGAAAGAAAATCCAAATCCTGATCCAACTGTTTAAAAGACATATATGTGAAAGAAACAAACGTGTACAGTTTAACTACTCTAGATGGTAGATTTCCAATGCATGTTGGTGTATATTAGATACCTAGTAATATCAGTGGAGACCAGACTAAGGATTTATTTGAAACAAAAGCAATGCATATACATATTGTCAATTATTTTCTTATTTATCACCATCCAAAGTAGATATACAAATCGAACAGGAAAAGTAGCATTTAAGGATGACAGTCAACCACAAACACACACAGAAACAAAGAGCAACTTTAAAGATTAATGAAAGGCAAAATAAGACGTCACAAGCACAACAAGGTTGACAATAGGGCTACAGCCTTGGAACGGTCAGTGGCAATAAAAAAAAAAGGCCGATGGGGGTTTAAAAAAGGTTCCAGGAGCACCAAACCTCACTCTTACCCTATCCCAATAAACGGGACAGTGTAAATAAAGATATCCCCGCCAGAATATAATCTCTAGCAAACAAGGCAGCATTAATAGGCAATATAAGTAAAACATAAATGATCATGTTTATATCAAATAAAAAACAAAAGCTTAGAAATCCACAAATAAGTACTCATTGACTTGGCAGAAGCCAGAGCAACAAGAGAATAAACCGTTAAGGGTAGGACAAGACAATATTAAAGACAAACATCAAACGCTAACGTCCTATAAGGATTTAGGTAGACGTCATCATAGGGTCCACAATATGTCATGTCATCGCACAATCAAAGAGGAAAGCATAGTGGCGAACTGTAAATGGGCCCACCACTAAACATGCATTGCGTTGCAAAATGATAGGGTCATAAACTCTTTTGATAAACTTTTGAACAAAATTGATAAAGATTATATGACAGTGATTATGACCAAGGATCTTACGAAGTTTGTAAATCACATCACCATATACGTTAGGTTGTGATAATCCTTTTCGCAAAATAGTTCTTAAACTACTTTTATATGTTAAAAGTAGATCAGGGTTACGATGATAAAATCTCGTGCGCACGAACTAATATTACCTCGAGCGCTTGGAATATTTGTTCACATATGCCCGTCCGTGCTTCCGTAGATAACCGTATGTATACATGTACACATACAGGCGAGGGAGATTTGAGGCATTTTTGTTAAATTATTGTATGAGCAATACATACAAAACCATAAATTTTATATCAAAAAGTCCCCTAGATATACATCAAATTCCACTATATCGCATCACAGAAAACAAAAATTTCCGGGAGAAGCATGCCCCCGAAAGTATTTGCCGAAGTGTGTGTTTTTTCCGTCGAAATAGATTTTAGGTTCATAGTGCGTCTCGTTATCGTTTATAAGACTCATATTTGGAATGTAGCAGGGCGTAGATAAAGTTCTTACTAAAGTTCTGAGATTGGTGCCGCGAGAACTACAGGTGTTAGTAAACTATAGGGGTTAGGGACATGCCTACCGCTTGAAAACGTTCTATTTATGTGTGCTCTGTGTGTGCCCAGATGTGCATTTTAGAGGTGCTTTACGTTATTGTTCCCATATGTTTCACAGTATTTTCTTGCTCAATTCGTCCTCCCAACATGTATTTGGAATATAATTAATTTTAAGTTGTGTGTTTTTTCTGTTCCGATGCTTTGTATCAACAACGTTCATTTCAAATATGTCCATGTCTACTGCAAGCGAATATCCCATCTGCTTATCAATTGCCATGTTTTTCCTTGCGAATACAATTGAAATAAGGCAAATATGTTTCTAAGGGAGTCGGGGGCATGCTCCCCGTCGAAATATTTGCTTCCAAGGGTATTTGATTCATCTATGCAAAAATAATCTAAGACTGTTTTGGGTAACATTTACGGACTCTACCTAAAGGGAAAACGTTCGTTTAATGTCCATGTTGACTAAATGACGGCCGTTTTGGTCGAAAATCATGGTGCTTCAAAGTTATTATTTTCATTTGGTTTAACATCATTTTTCAACAATTGTTCAGTTATCTATGGCGGTCAGTTATCCTAACCGTGCCCCTGTCTTCTGTTACCAGTATTGTTACAATATCAACATTTTCAGATCATATCCCCACGGAAGTTGTGCCCCGATCGTGGTGTAACAGAATGGATATATACAACATGCAAGGCCACCGTGATACAGTGAATTCATAAATATAATGTATATTGCGGGTCATAAGGTTAACATCAGAACGGGGAAGAAAGACTGTCTGCCTAGCAGGTATATTCAGTTTAGTTCTAGAGGCCAAAATAACAAGATGTAGAACATGGGAATAATTGTACATATAAAATGTATGATAGTTTTAAAAGTGACTCGTTCTTTAATAACAATAAGACCTATAGTATGACAGTGGATCGAATCAGGTCCCGGTATTTTGAGTCAGTACTTTTCTAATCACATTTTGAATACAACTATGTTAATTCATTTGATTGCAAAGGGTGAGAGCTTTTCAAAATGTATACTTTTGTAAAATCAGACAAAAATGAGATATAGGGTCCTATAGAAAACACAGCGTACAACGCAATGGCATCGTAGGTCCGCACTGTACTACAAACAAGGAGCAATATTTAATTAATTATAGAATGAAAAAGACAAAATACAACAGAAAGGGTGTTGAAGACAGGGTTACCGACTTGAATCAATCAGTAGGCAATAAGGCCTACAGGTTAGCTTAAACCATTAAAGAAATATTGGAAGTTAAAGTTTTGTGGGCCAGCCCTCACCTAAAGTATCTTATAAGGTACAATATACACTGTATAATACCTGTTGTAATTTTCGTCAACACGAGTGCAAAAGAAATCATCAAAATGGACCATTTAAAAGTAAATATTTTATCCCGAAGGAGCTCCCCCAACAGCTCAGTTATGGTCCATGTGGGTGACCCCCTCACGGCATACATTGTCTGTTCGGCAACAACGGCACCATAAGTTATAACAAAACAATTGGCCGCATCAATTTCAAATTCGTAAATAAAACTCCGTAAAAAAACACATACCAAACAGAAAACATTGGGTCATTCTACTATTCTACTGTAATAAATTGACACCACCCTAGAGGTCATTCTACTACAATTTTATTATATTAAAATGACCCCTTTCAGGCGTCAAAATTCTACGGATGGAGTCAACATTTTACAGCAGGAGGATCATTTTACTACATAACAAAATGACCGAGGATCATTATTTTATGGGGGTCGATTTGTTTCCTTAGGACGATAGGAGGCAAGTGTAGAGTCGAAGAGGACAATGGCGTGGTCACTGTTACCTATAGAGGGGAGTGGTTTATATCTCCGTTCGTAGCTAGGATCGGACGTTAGAGTGAGATCGAGTGTCTTGTCTTTCATGGTTGGAACATCTACCAGTTGTTTGAGTCCGTTGTCAGCTGCAGCGTCAAGATAGGTTGGATTACTAGTATTCCTAGATGGGTATCGATATTGGTTTCCATCAGTGCTCAGATATTCCAATTGATGTTTGGGAGATTAAAGCCTCCGCCAATTAGTAACATGTTCCTATTGGTGCCTGTTTCCAGTGATGTAATTTCCTCTTTTATACTGGTTAGGTAGCGCTCATTTGTCTTATTAAGATGGTTTGTATTATGATGCTATAGGATGGTTATGACCAGTTATCTTCACTCCAGTTTGCATGCTTTCGAACATATGCCGCAAGGGAACTTAGGGTCTCTAAGACCGAGATTTGATTCGATACCACACAGGGGAAGCAGGGTGAATCTCGTAGCACTTATATCATTGGTGTATTTGTCTGGGACGTGGGTGTACCAGCGGATGACGAACGTGACGTATCCAATAGAAAACATGCACATGAAATGGGAGGGATTTGAAGAGACACATACTTAAACTCGTTGTCTGGGTGTTTGCATTAAAGGGCAATATAGGGTGCAAGCGATGCCTTTTCTGTCTGCTGTAATCCGAGTCTCTAGGATGAAGAAAACCATCCATAAGTGATAACCACTAGTTAAAGTGCATATAAACACATTGTAACACCACATGTTACATTTTCTGAATTAGAAAAAAATATCATTGACATCAGTGCCTTCACCCCGGTTGACATATTCAATATGTGTTCTATACTTTTTTTATTTTAACTTGTAGGATTTTGGAGCGGGGTGGAGGCATATCTGGATGGGATGGGATCAATAGAAATGAATAGCAGAGTCTTAATATCCATATTGAGCTCAGACGAGTTCGAAAAGCAGCAATAGAATAATACACTTCAGAGTCACGACCCTTGATTTAATGAAGTGCTATATTTGGAATTTTCAACACTCTAGCACCTCCATTTTGAATCCGATCTTTATCAAACTTAGCCAGAGTGGTAATATTAATAAAAGCTCGGACAAGTTAGAACATACCTGTATCGGAAAATAAACACCACAGTTATGACCCTTTATAAGTTTTCTCTATATTTTGTCTTGTTAACCCTCTAGTGCCTTCATTTTGCATCTGATCTTTACCAAATGTAACCAGTGTCTTAATATCAGTGAAAGCACGGTTGTGTTTGAAAACAACTAATATCGGAAAACAAACATCAGAGTTATGATCCTTCTTTGTATTAATGGGGGAAAAAGCTATAGTTTGCCTTGTCAACACTCTGGCATCTGCATTTTGCATCCGATCTCTACCAAACTTAACCAGTGTCTTAATATCAATGAAATCTCAGATAAGTTTAAGAAAAACACATGTATCGGTTAATAAACGCCAACGTTCTGACCCTTGATTTAATGAGAAATTGCTATATGTTTTTCTTGGCACCATTATAGCGTCTTCATTTTCCATCGGATCTTTCAATTTACCAGAGTTGTAATATCAATGAAAGCTCGGATGAGTTGAAAACCACTAATATTGGTTAATAAACATCAGAGTTATGGCCCCTGATTGAATGAAAAATGCTTTATTTTGCCTTGTCAACATGCTAGCACCTTCATTTTGAATCCGATCTTTACCACCCCACCACGCAACCCTTTTTTATGCCCCACCACAGAATGGTGAGGGGGCATACAACGTTAGCCATGTCAGTCTGTGCATCCCGGAAAGTTTGTGTTTCTATCTCCTCCCACAGTTTTCAAACGATTGTTTCGAAACTTTACAGGATGCTTACCGAATATGGTGATGCACATATCGATTCATGTCAAAATCGACCTTGTAATACCGGAGTTACGGCCCTTTTATTGTCAAACTTTACGTTAAAATAACTTGTGTGTCTATTTCCTTCCACAGTTTTCAACCGATTGTTTCAAAACTTTACAAAATGCTTACCTATGATGTCAAGATGTGCATATCGATTCGGCGTCAAAATATACGTTGTTTTACCGGAATTGAGCCATTTTTTCGTCAAATTTTACGTATTTCGTTGATTGTTTTCAGTTGGGGCATCTTTGTCCCATGGACACATTTCTCGTTTTTGCCTTATTGGTCATAAAAAAGGAAGTTGGACGAATTCAAAAACTTCCCATGTCATGCTAGAAACAGCAGAGTTATGACCTTTGATTTATTTAAAACTGTTGTATTTCGTTTTGTTAAATCTGTACATACAACATCATTCATCTGATCGTTAACACACTTGTTTAGAATGTGTTAATATCAATATAAGGCCGAACATGTATTACCTGATTTGAGCCCTTGTTCGTAAAATTTACGTTTTTCGCTTAATGTATTCTGTAGGAGCATCCACGTCTCATGGTCACATTTCGAGCGATGTTTTCTCCATTGACTTCTTGGACATACAACAAAATGGGAGAAATTCATAACTACCCATGTCATACTAGAAACAGAAGAGTAATGACCCTTTATTTAAAAATGTTCCCTTTTGCTTTGTTAAATGTGTAGCTATTTCATCTTTCATCTATTTTAACTTGTTCAGAATGTGTTAATATCAATAAAAGGTTCAAAATCAACCATATCTGATTTGATCTGACTCCCATCTACCATCCGTCCCTATCGGCCACACACACACCTTCCCCCCACCGGCCACCCGCACAGTTTTTTTAAAGATTTTGTTTTTTGAAGTTATCGCCTTCATAGAAGAAAGTGGGTCGAATTAAAGTAGCTAATCCTCTAAATAACGGCAAAATTGCCCGTACAAAACCGTTTATCGTGTATACTTAGAATGAAATGAAGTTTGTATATAATTTACACGACTCTACCATATTTTTTACGTTACCAAATTCAAAGAAAAATAGCAAGTTATATGCACAATTTTAACTTCTAATGTATTCATATATTAATCAAATGTAACACATTAGGCAATTTCAACATATTCACAAAATGAATTGAACTTTACTTACGTTACTAACACATATAAATGTATATTTCTATAAGATAGCATACATTTTCATGGAAATATACTACATCATTTGAGCAAATAATTCCTCTATACATTGTCATCACTTTCTTCAAACTCAATATCAATCAGTTTGTTGGCTGCCATATCTTCCCACCCATTATTACTTACTTCTTCAGCGTAATATCACCAATAGTCCAGTCATATTCAATAAATTTATCTTCTATCATTTGTTTCTGCGTCTGGTTAATGTTGGTCAGTATGGTGCCACAAAAGCACTGAAAATGTGCATGTTCAAATACATGGTTATAGAAAATTGACACGGCGGAAATAAAATCTAGTTGTGGCCTTTGAATTTTCGCGAGAACGTATTTGAAATACGTGTAAAGAGGTTTGCCATATAGGCAGCACACTATCCACTCCGTGATTGACACAAACTCTCTGTGCTTTTTAATCATCTTCAATAGGACAGCCTTGCCTCTCCCTACAAAGTCACTGGTTTTATCACAGCTTGTAGAGCAATGTAGTGTGGGTAGTAAAGAGCAAATATCAGACTCCTTAACCTCTACAATTTGTTTTACATTCAACATTCCTTTTTGAGTCATCCCAATACCAAACATGACACATGGTTGTATTACTGAAACACATTTTGAAAGCAGGATCAGTATGTCGGTGTCAGGAAAATGCACCACGATTGTTTCTGATATTGGTGAAGATTGATTCATTCTGATATCTGCTTCCTTCTATGATGAAACAGATCTTCCTGACCATCAGCAAAGACACATACGTCAACTGCAATGGTCTGACGGGGACATTTTTCCCCAAACAGTGTAGGTTTCATGACATTTGAGGTTGGGTGCATATCTGTCCGTTTTCCACCGACTGAAAATGCGATTAATGAATTGTGTCGTATTGTCGCGATTACTCATGTAACTCTTCAAATCACAATAAGTCTTCGTTTTCGGCCCTGACAACAGGAAATTTGGGGCTTCATATTGAATACTTGATAGATCTACGGACTCAAGTGTCTGTCACAAAGTCCACTCAATGTGCTTTGGTAAATATGTCAAACACCATTCTGCCAAATCGTCAAACGTACTAGGAACTGAGGGCTGATTTTGAGGTGTTGCGTTACCGTCACACACATACACATATTCAGTAGGTCGCTTTGTAGATGGCTCAATTGATATTTCTAAGCAGTGGAGCAATTTGACTTTGTCAGTTCTAACTGAATTGCCATCAGCTGCTGCAAGGGACCATGGTACTACCTAGAGGATATGATAGCTTCAGCTTAAGATCTGTCTTATACCTGATTAATAAGAGAACCAATTAACCAAATATAGTGTGTTATAGATCGGGTCTTAGTGTCAATTAACATGTCATTGACAAATATGTCATGGTCTTCTCAGCCTGATGCTATAATAGATCATCATCTACATCTCTCTATGCTGAAATACGGACGATCGGAGGTATATCTCATAGTTATTGATATCAACTTGGAATTGGGTTTGTGAAACCAATGATATATTCTGTGGCTCTTCTCAAGTCTTTCTCACTGTTCTTTGTTTGAGATGGATGCAGTTCTTTGCGCAAAGAAATAACTTCTGAGGCCATATTTGAAATCTGGAGAGTGGCCTCTAGCAGCTTTGCTCTACATTGACGTGTAATGCACAAGTGGTATTACTGGTATGCTGCATACTTTCTACTGAATCCAATGATGTTACGCCGAATATTTGCATGTTGATTTTTAGTCTTTGAATAGTTATGTGACTTGTGAAAGAGGGATACTGACTCTCCTGTTTTGGAGATGTTCATTTGACCCAGGGATGGGTTGTGTCAAGACCCAGCGAGTCATTAAATATACTGGAATGTGTCTGGCATAGTTCCAATGGTCATACTCAGAGAACATTGGACATATGCGTTAGAGTGAAGATAAATGCATGTCAAGGTCATTTTCCTTTGTGTCTGTCTTTGATAAGAGTTAGTATTATTAGTATTATGTTATCCAAATACTAGTAATCAGAATATAAGGCAAGACTAACTTACACTGGATGGGGACAAACTATTATTATCTTTGGGGTTTGTCTCTAAAGCAGCTTACATTGTATGGGAAGATGCCATAACCATTAAAAACACATTGTCAATAACGGATAAGCTCCAAGTAGTTTATTATGAGCCATTTTAAAGTATTTATTTGTTATATATTTATTTTATTTTTAGACATTATATTTATTTATTTACTTATACTAATGAATTATATTACTTTTTGTTTTAAAAAAAATCATAGTTAAAAGTACAATACTAGCACCTTTATTTCTGGAAACGTCCAATATTACATGTAACTTTAAATGGTAACGTAATTTTCGTGTTCATTTTACATATCGTATCATCTATATATATACACACATTTTATTTATTTATTCATTCTTTTATATATTTATTTAATTAATAACATTTTATTATTAAAATAGTCACTGTTTCAGTAAAGAACTAGAGCCTTTATATCTGGAAACATTCAATATGTATGACAAATAACTTTAAATGGTAACGTAAATTTCGTGTCAATGTCTCGTGACGTAAACTACATTGTCCTTTGAAAATTTGTTTTCTTCGTTAGATTTTGTTTTTTAACATGTTTGATAAATAATATAAAATATACATACCGTTTTGTTGCATATAAACAATTTTTGTATTACATTTTCAAAACATGATAATGGTAACTTATTTCAAATGGATGTCATACCCTTATATCCCTACTATCATTTGGCAAACATAATTCATTTGTAAAAAAAGCATACCCTTTCAGGAAAATATATGCTTCAAAATGGTCTCTTTTGGTAACTTACGATCTAGTTATTATTAACTGTATTTATGATTTCATGGTAACGAACAGGGTGTAACGTAAACTACAGCATATTTTCATATTTGCATTATGTTGAAAAGGCTGTCAAAATTAAACAATTTATAAATAACATATAGGTAGTATTTGTTGTTCATATGCACATGTTTTACTTATATTCAAATTTATCGAAGGTGTTCTGGAATTGTTATGGTAACGTAATTGAACTTTCATATGTGTCGTGCTCGGCCGTTTCCAAAGGTCCATTATTATACTCTCTTGTTTATAGCACAGTGGCGTTGCTTGTGCAGTGTGGCGGCAGTAAAACGTCTCCACGAGCTTGCAATTAGTACTGTTATTCATTCGATCTTTGGAGATCGCTAAGCCCGATACTTATATTTAGTTATCGGTGGTACATTTTCAATTTCTTTTGTTTTCTTACTTAATTTTTGATTCGGTGGTTCCACTACTCCGGCCGATAATAGGCTCTGGGTATTGTTAAACCACTTATAGGATATGTTGTCTGCTTTTTAATTTAGTCTTTTGGCTGTTACTTGTGATACGCAGGCTTCATAACCGCTGCTCCCAACTAAATTCCATTATGTTTATTTCGCTCCTCGGGCATTTAATTTTATTAGATATTCGGGATGGTTTAAATTTGTGTATTATTGATTTTATGAATATTGAGTTCTGCTCAACCCGGGGCTAGAGGGCGTGAGCGGTAGCTAGCATATTTCACTACCGCTCATGAACAGTCTCAATCAAACCGAGACTGCAATATTTCGTATGTGTCGTGCTCGGCCGTTTCCAAAGCTCCATTATTATACTCTTTTTCAGAAAATCATACCCTACAAACCCCCCCCCCCCCCCCCTAGGGTTGTGGGGTTCTATAGCCAGCTCAAGGACTACAGTGACATCGTCAAAGTGTTTGACTTGATGTAAGAAACATCACACACTCGGTGAACTTAAGTTGATCAATTAACAACATATTTTCAAGATTGTCATGTGTCCATTTAAAGTGAGCATACAATACAAGGACATTTTACATGTTAAAGGTTAAAGGCTTTTCCTATATATCATTGTGTCCACCATTTCGTGTAAACTGTGCTTGGCCACAAATCTTTCCAAGTGTTACCTAAGCCAGAAGTGAAAGGTCACACAAATCAAAACATGTCAGATAAATGCTTCAAAATACATTTTCAGAATTGTTAATGAATTAATAAATTTGTCAAACATGAAATTGTGAGACGAATTCCCACTAAAAAACAGGTAAATCTTTACCGCGATTGTGCATGTAAACAAATGTAGTGGCTCACAAAGATCTGTAGGGGAAACATGCTCAATTTTAACTTTACGAGTGGCCTATGCGAAAGTAATTTGTCAATCGGAGCCTATATGATATGTTATACATTTCGCCTAAGGGTCCCTAAAGGGTTGTGAATAACTAAAATACCGATTTGTGAATTGTTGATTTCTGCATTATTAAATAATAATTTATTATGTCAGTATATCGCTAATTTCCTTTGTCAGCCTAGGTGTAATAAATGAAATAATACATAATTAAAGAGATAAATGTGGGTCTTTTAGAAAAAAGCAATATGTAGATGTGGTCTTACGTGTAACAGAACAGGTACTGCTGATTTCTGGAATAATTGTATAACAACATATTTATATTAGGTTCCGGTATTTACTGTGTTTTGTTTAAATATATTTATAAGACGGTGGAATTAGATATAAGCCATGTTTACAATATGTAGTGTTTACAATATGTAGGTGCGGTCTTATGTGTAACATGACAAGTATGGTCTGAAGCTGTATGGGAGTGGGTATTTTGAAGCTCGCTTCCTCTAGTGTTGTTTTCAATGGGTGGGTGTGTACTTACTTGAAACATTACATGTATGACCTGTATCTGTATGAATGTGGGCTATCTGAAGCCGTTTGTCTTTGTTCTTCTGTACATGACGTGGCGGTACACTTAAGTGTAACATGATAGGTATGATCTGTATCTGTATGAGAGTTGGTAGCTTTAATCCCACTGTATCAATGTTCTGTACAATATGTAATGTTACATGATAGATAAGACGTATATGAGTGTGGACTACTTGAAGACGTCTGAAGGTATGTTCTGTACACTACAGGTTTATACTTACGTGTAACGTGACACATATATCCTATATATGTACGAGTGTTGGCTATTTGAAGCATTCAGACATTGTTTTGAATACACTTCCTGGGTGTGGGCTTAAATGTTACCTGAATGGACTGGCTGGCATTGCCCTCATAGCCTGTGTATGCATGCGTGTGGGCAAGCTGACACCTTCTACATCTACAAATATGTTCTTTACATATACATGACAAGTAAGGCATGTATCTGTATGATTGTAGGAAGGTTGAAGCCCGCTTACTCTTTGTTCTGTAAAATATATGGGTGTTTATTTAAGAGTAACATGACAGGTATTGCCTTGAAGCCTTCTGTTTATATGTTACGTATACGTTGTGGCTATATCTTACTTTTAACATGACATGTATGACCGGAATCTGTTTCAGTGTGGTTAGTTTGAAGCCTATTGCCTCTGGGTTATGTACAATACGTATATGGAGGTGACCTGAAACGTTCTTCATCTATGTATCATACAATATATGGATATTCTTAAGTGTTAACTTGACATGTATCGCCTGTATCTCTATGGTGTGGGCAACTTGAAGCCCTTCTGTATAATACATGGGTATAAACTTTCGTGTAACATGGCAGGTAAGGCCAGTGTCTGTACGAGTGTGTGTAGCTTGAAGCTCGCTGCCTCTACGTTCTGTACACTACGTGGGTGTGGGAAACATGAAGCCTTTTGCATCTATGTTCCATATAATACGTGAGCATTCTTACGTTTTAACTTGACATTTATGTTCTGTATCTGAGTGTGGGCAACAGTGGGTTTCAGCTCACTGAGAATGTGTTCCGTACAATACGAGGGGTATATCCGTATATGTAGGATTACAGGTATAGCCTGTATCTAATAATGTGTAGTTTGAGCTTCCTTCCTCTGATCTGAACACTCTTACGTGTTACATGATAGGTATGCCCTGGTTCTGAACGGTTTGGGCAACTTGAAGCCGGTGTAAGGAAACAAATCGACCCCCATAAAATAATGACCTTTCGGTCATTTTGCTATGTAGTAAAATGACCCCCGGTCAAAATTCTATGTAATAGAATGACACCCCGGTCATAATTTGCTCTGTCGTGGAATGACTCTTTCGAGAAACTCAGTAATATTACAACCCCTCACACGTAGAAATATAACCCCTGTAAAATATTGACTCCTAGCAAATTTATATTTTTTTACTTAAAAACAACAACAATAACCGAACTTTAGATATCATTCAATTTATATACGAGTGGTTCAAGGAAGGAACTTTTCGCGGTTTGCCATATCCCAGGGTTAGATATATCGGTACCGGAGTCATTCGTTTTGCATTTTCTTGACCATTCACGCTAAACCGAGAATTCGTCGAAATCTGAGGTTTCGTTACACATAAATTAGTTATAGACAAGTTTTACTTTTGTTTTTTATCCAACGACAAAGTCGTAGTTTGTCGTTGTCCGTCCTTCGTTCGTCCGTCCGTCCGTTCGTCCGTTACAATGTTCGTGTCCGCTATATTACTCTCACATGCATGGACGGATTTTGAAATAAATTGGCACATATACTCATCTCATCAAGACGACGTGCAAAACCCAAAATCCGGATCTATATCATCAAGGTAAAGGTCATAATGGTCATCATAAAGGTCATATGCTTCTTATATGCATATACTAATGTCCATTTCGTGTCCGCTATATAACTCTCACATGCACTGACGGATTTTGAAATAAATTGGCACAAATACTCATCTCATCGAGACGACGTGCAGAACCCAACACCCGGGTCTGTATATTCAAGGTCAAGGTCATACAGGTCATATATTTCTTAAGTGTGCTTTTAATAAGGTATTTTGTTTTCTCTCTCCATAAGGTTCATGTTTGCTGTGATTTTATTATGAATTGACACAAATACATACATACTCAACCCATCAAGACATGCATGGAGACTCCCATGCTACCCCACCACTCCCCCACCCCCTCAAAAAATAATCTTTAATTACTTTTTATTATTTTATTAATTGTATTATCCCCAACGAAGAGGGATGTAGTTTTACAATTTTCGTGTCCACTGCATAACTATCACATGAATGGAGAGATTTTAAAATAAATTGACTCATATACTCAACTGATCAAGAAGACTTGCAGAACCCAACACCTTAGCTTTTATTTTGTTCGTTCTGTATTTATTTCCCGTCTATGCTTCTACCCAGAAGACAACAATTCGTCGGGGGATATCAAATCACCACATTTCTTGTTGTGTTTGGTTTTAACGCCATTTATCAACATGTCTTCAGTCATTTTCGGTCAGTTATTTTAACATTAGCTTCTGTTACCAGTACTAACCAAAATTCTGAAAGTAACTGGACATTTTTCCACTTGATATTTTACTAATAGGTGGCGTAATTGTGCCATTAAAGCTACACAATCCCGATAAAATAATACAATTTCAAGTTGTTTTAAACATAAGAACGCCTATAGATGAAGTTCTTTGCTGGTTGTGTTGTCTACATTGTTTAGGCTGGTATATTGTCATAGCGTATATCAAGGCATTTGCATAATAGGCGTGATAAACGCTTCGGTAACTTTGAAATTGTACCACCCAGTGATTACGGGTATATAAGCCTAAACGTTTATATAGCAATTTGCTCAGATATCCGATAACTACAGACTATTCAACTCGATGAGGATATTTAATGGCGTGCAATGTAACTATATGCATGTTTGTATTGTTGAACGAAAGGGAACAAGTAAAATGCGTAAGGCATAACGTAAATACATTACTATGTAGAGAATTATAAACACTTACCCGCGTATTCCACATATGTTCCATATATTGTATATACTTATTTCCTAAAATATCCTTCAAATAATCCAAAATCCACACGTATTATACATGTATACATATTCAGAGAGCGTGTATCAGTAGCCAATAGTGTGTAACGTGAAATACATGCTCAAGTGTTGACTCGGGACAGGGAGAAATTATTGTTTACAATGAGACGCTTGAAGGCTATTGTTCAAATTAAGTTATATATATGGAATTTTCTTTTGTTGGAAAAAGACCAGCAATATTATTTCTCGCAAATCGTAGTTTTCAGGATGTGTGGAAGGGGTATACACATGAAGGTCGCCCATCCGTCTAACCTTCAGTTGCACTTTTCAATTCCGGAGCTTCTTGTGAAAATAATAAGTCACAATTCGTAAAAAAAGGGATCGCTCTTGCGTGCGAGCTTTTGTGGGTGCGTGCCTAAACCGTGCTTGTGTGCGTGCTATTATACATATGTTTGTTAATATTTAAATCTGACGAATTTGAAAGACATTTGAATACTACTTCTTCATAAAAAAGAAAATTCATAAAAAAAAAAGGTTTTAAAAGTGCTAACGCCTGGGCTAGAACCCCGTCCGTAACAGCGAAAGCATACTAAGACAGCGCGTTAACCTATTGCGCTACGGAGGCCGATTAACAATGTCGTATTAATTAAGTTACTTCACATAAATATGCTCAATCGCGAAGACTGCTAATATCACGGTGGACAGCCGTAACGGACCCTGGTTGCTCAAAACTGCGTTACCTTGATTCTGGTTGCACTTGTAACGGACCCTGGTTGGTAAATGGACACTGGTGTCAAAAAGTTCGAACATAAAGGTACAGTATCGTATGTATAAGAAAAAAACTTTACGCGACGGAACTTTTGAATATCATATCCTTCGAAATGCATTTTCGTATGTACAACAAATGCAGAATAATTCCTAACAAGCTTACTCTTAACCGGTCGATACAAAGTTGATGACTTTAAAAAGCCAAACTTCCATATGTTCTCTCTGACTGATTTAATGTGATCCCAAACTGGTTTGCAACTGCTGTTGTTCAATAAAGATATCAGTTTAGTCTAAAATTCTGCAAATATTTACATCATGTCTAAATTTCAGAGCACCGGACCCTGGTTGCTTTGTTAAAAATGCTTGAGATTCTGGCAACGGACAAAATCTGTATCTTGGGCACCGGATCCTGGTTGATAGATTGTTTTCTATATACCTTCAGATTAAAGAGAAAACGACGATCGGGACTATGGCTACACCAAAACAAACAATAAAAAAAAAATCTATTGGTTGCATTGTGTTTTAAGTCATCTTCAGCATATTTTAGGTTATATATGATGGTCGAATTTTTCGTGGGGGAGGCAAGGCAGACCATCCACATTTTCATAAGTAGGACAAGTACTGCATGCCTCATGAACGAGCTGGATTCGTACCCACGACCGTAGCGGTGAACTTGAAACAGTGCCTCACCACTCTGGAGCACCGGTACTAAAATCATTCATGCGACAGCATGATGGAAAATAAAAAAAGAACAGCCCAATATTGAATGTAGAGGGTGTGATCTTGTTATAGTGATAGAATCTGGTGGTGAGTTTGGCTAAATGCATCTGTGTCGTACAAGGTTCAATACTAAACAAATGTACTCCGGACCTACGTTCGTGTATATACGTTTGCGCCTTGAGATAATTCTCTCTTCACGACCTGTCTTCCGTCGACAGTACCCTAAATTAAACTATGCGCCCGCAATAGATATTAAAGGGGTTGATGCACTATTTTCAAACACGATTTATTTAAAAGGGCTCTGAAAGACTTGAAAAAGGATGAAAGAATTATCAAATGGCGTGACAAAGGAGATATGACTTATTGAAAATGTGCAAAGAAACATAAATGGAGGAGGCCATCTTTGAACGATGACGTCATCGCGCCTTTTTACCATATATGGAATATTGACCAAATGTCTTTTAAAGCAAAGAAAATCACTGCATATGAAAAATAAGCATACAAATTATACATTTTACATCTGTATATCTATTTTTAATCAATTTGCAGTGATTTTCGTTGCTTTAAAGGCCATTTTGTGAATATGCCATATATGGTAAAAAGGCGCGATGACGTCATCGTTCAAAGATGGCCGCCCCCATTGATGTTCATTGCACATTTTCAATAGGTCACATCTCATTTATTTTTCATGATATTTTGATAATTCTTTCAGTTTTCTTTTCAAGTTTTTGAGAGCCCTTTTAAATAAATCGTGTTTGAAAATAGTGCATCAACCCCTTTAACCAAACTTACTTTCCCCGCAGCGGGCTGCATGACGGTTTTTGTCACCGTTTTACACGACAATGACCTCAAACAGTTTCTATATTTGTAACCGGAGGCCCCGGGTTTAATCCTCCGTGTTGCCACTGAGTTTCGTCGGTGTGTTCTTGGGCAAGACACTTTCCCTTAGCCTCGTCTGTCGGATGGGGACGTAAACCGGGCGGTCCCGTGTATCGGTCTATCCTCCGAGCACGTTAAAGAACCATAGGAATCTATTCGATAATAAGAGAAGGGCACGGTTCCCGGATTCCTATGTATCCTTCCTCTCTCTCTGGGGCGGCTCTAAATAACCTATACTGTGTTGATGATCCGTTAAACAACATTCAATATTTAAAATAAAGGCTTATTCAAAAGGCATTATCTTAGAGCACGCAGCTGTCTGTAAAAATCCGAAAAATAAAAAAACAACACAATACATAAAAAAACAAAAAAAAAACAACAATCAAATGAAAAAGCAGGGACGAGGGGATATAAGGATTCAGACTATATCATCAACATGTCAGCGTCAAATAAGATATAAAATAGTGGGAGAAAACGAACCGCAGCGTATCTGGGAATAAAACAATATTTATAGCCGTCGCCCAAAAGAAAGGAAGGATACATACAAATCCGAGAAGCTGCCCTAATCTTACTTACGAATATATTTTCCTTTGAGCAAATTGTTCCAAGGATAGACTCCGAAACACAGAACCGGTGTACATACCAATCCGACGGACGAGAATAAAGGAACATGTTTTACTCGCCGATGTTTGGAGGGTGAAAACTCGTTAAATGTAAAAATCTTTAAAATATCTCAGCACATTGTTTTTTTTCCATAAGTTGACCCCCGCATAAACCCCACCCAAATGTCGCAGCTTTATCTTCCACCGCTGATATCAGACCGAGATATTTCGAACAGGGGAACATATCTAGTAGTTTTTGGACTAGGGGCTTTTCAAGCCCTAGTCCTTAGCAGACGACAAAATTCGAGCACGCTAGAAGCCGCAACAGATCGTCACTGACGAAATGTATCACTACGTTAACAGACAGAGAGAGCGTCAGCTGTCATTTTGATTGGGTGTTCATTCGCATAAAAGAGATAAACACATCGCACTCACTGAATGCATACTGGCCTTGTGTAGAGAAGAAATAGTTCTCCGGATTAGACAAATTCCATCTAAATCGTCAATAAGCTGTGGGAAATGGAAAGAAAATTGAAGAATGTGATGTTTGGGCCTATGCTTTTTTTCTACTAAGACAAGAAACAAGATGATATATTTTATCTCGAAATATTATAAACCCCGTTTGGACCCCGTACATCCAGCTTTGCAAACCTGGGATAAAGTAGCTCATTTGCATATTAATGTCGAAAGGACCAATGCTTTCGAGCAAAAGTAGTTATTTTTCAGCAAAATTGTTTTAATAGTTTACGTGTTTTTACCCGACATGGTCCTTTACATGAGTAACCAGGATCAAGGTAACGCTGTTTTGAGCAGCCAGTGTCCGTTACTTCTGTCCACCGTGAATATAAACCACTGCTTTTCAACATATTGCTTTACCATGTCCGTAGCTACACTGGGTCACACAGAGGTATTTGCCTTGGTTGAATTTTGGGAATGTACATACTTTACATAAAAATAACTATATACTAGTATGTAAGGACCCTGGGGGAAATGCAACACATTGAAGGAAATTAAAACAAAATCTAGGGTGGAGAGGGAGGTTAATGTCAATGGACATAAGGGATATGCCTCGGTTAAATTTCAGGGCTGGTTACGGGCCAGTTTTCATTCAAAATTACTTTACAAATCAATAAACTTAGGAAAGGTTAATTACTAGTATTTGAACTTAATTGTTGTACTAAAACTTTCGGTTTTTAGTTAACACTTACCCTGTCTTACAGACGGAAGCTGACATCTTTCATATTTTCCGTGATTTTGAAATATTATCAATCAGAATTTTAATGTTCAGATTGCCAATTCATACATTTGTGTTGCATTTTTTTGTTTTGTGAAAACATCAATACTGGGGCCCACCCCGAAACATTGGGTTGTGGAGTCCTCCGGCTCTTACGTCTATGTTTATAAGACTATACAGACACTCTCTCTCTCTCTCTCAATGCCTTCCACCCCACTCCTTCCTTCCCCCACTCTCTCTCCCCTTTTCTCACCTTTTTCCCTCCCTCCCTACCTCTCGCTTTCTTTCTTTCTCTGTATCTCTCTTTCTCTGTGTGTGTCTCTCTCTCTCTTTCTCCCTCTTTTTGACTCTCTATGTCTCTCTCTCTGTCTGTGTCTGTCTGTGTCTCTCTATCCATTTTATTTTCAATTTCAAAATTTCAATCCATGCATAAATTAAGAGGAATTCATTAAAACTATGTTGATTTATAATCTACTAATATATGTAAACCATGCATGCATAACTTCACATAACAAATACTATATCTCCATCTTTACCATTAGTTACGAGCCTCTTCCAATATTCCAATTTCGATAAACAATGTCTCCCTTGTGTTTTGTGTCAATATACACTACACACAAACACACACACACACATACACATAAAAATGGAGGATTATTTATATATAATAGTTTCTTTGATGCAATGCGATAGTTGGAAAGGCTACGTTTAATTATAGGTGTTGTTTTGGATTATATATAAATATGGACTTATAAGGTTGTTTGAGTAAGTACATCTTTAGCTTCCTTTTCAATTTCTAATGACTTGTATTTCCTATTAGGTCTTTCTGCAGAAGATTGGTCTCATCAGTTCGGTGGTAAAATGCCGTCTGCTAAAATCCACTTTTATACCCGTTATAAGACCAGTGGTCGATTCACAAAGTACCTGAAGCGTCTCATACAGTACCGCCTTATCTCATTAATATTCAGTGAATTTAGGTGGTGCGCATGTTGTATATATGAACCCACACGTATACAGTAATCACTTAGTACAACATGCGTAATAACCGTTAGATTTGTTCAGTTCTAGTGTGCCTTTTATCGGGATTGTGTAGCTTTAAGGACCACTTGGAATCTAATAAATGAATAGGAAAGAATGGATATTTCTTATCCTCACATGCATGGTTATAAGAAAAACTAATCTATATCATTATGAAAAGATACACCATCAAATTAAAATGGATAGGACAACATATGTTTATGTTTATCATGTCTTTAGGACATCATGACTATTTCGTTTGTTGATGAAGTTGATAGAAAGGCTATTTCTGGAATAATAGATGACCGAAATTTGAAACAATGTAACTGGTTAAACGATTTTCCCGATTTTCCTTTGAATTATTTCTTTTGAGATCGTTAAATCCTAGCAACGTAATAATAATTTGTAAGCACGGGATAATAATTCGTGTGCACGAAATAATAATTCTTAAGCACGAACAAATAAATCGTGCTCACGAAATAGTGAGTCGTGCCCACGAGGTAATTAGCCAATCGATGATCCGAACATCATCTGTGGCATTGATACCCACTCCCCCATTGAGTATTTATACCCCTCCCCATTGCGTATTGATACCTCCTCCCCACTGAGTATTGATACTGGTACCCCACGCTATTGAGTATTGATACTCCCTTCACATTGAGTATTGGCATCGCCTCCCGATTGAGTATTAAAGGGACACATGGAAATCTTGATTAGTTTAAAACCCACGGCGTGCTGATAGTTTTCAATATAACTTGCATACTTTCATTCATTAATATTAATGTTAATTATTCGAATAGTTTAAAGCAAATTGTTTTTACATGTTTCTTACTTTTGATAATATTGCATCAATAATATATTTAACAATTTGGTAGAATATGGAATACAACTGAAATCTCAAATTTTTATTTAATGGTATGCAAGCAGTTTTAAAGTCAAAATTAGGCAAGATTAAATACATTGATGTATTTATTTTAATTTAACTCAAGATTGCCATGTGTCCCTTTAATACCCCATCCTCACTGAGATACCCCGTCTCGAATAAGTATTGATACTTTCTCCCGATTGAGTATCGATGTCCCCACCTCCCGATTGAGTATCGATATCCCCACCTCCCGATTGAGTATCGATATCCCCACCTCCCGATTGAGTATCGATATCTCCACCTCCCGATTGAATATTAATACCCCTTTCTCATTGAGTATTGATATCCACTCCCGATTGAGTATTGGTACCTCTCCCGACTGAGTTTTGATACACACTCCCCATTGAATATTGATACGCCTTCGTTATTGAGTATTGATACTAACTCCACATTCAGCATCGATGGATATCGATACTCCCTCACTTCATTTTCCAACAAACTTAAGAGAAACGGTATTATATATCAACTGATTCTGCCTTGAAATTTTGTTTCTGATGCTAACCTCGGATTAAAGGGGCTGTGATCTTCGCGGTAGAATACATGTAAGCGTACACCTAAACAAGAATAATTTTATAAATAATAAAACATGTCATGAATATAAAGCTATTTATGTAGAAATATATGTTGCAATGTCTTCTTATCTTACGAAAACATGACTATTTGTTTTGGAAAAACGGTAACAATGCCAAGCATTTAAATATTTTATTATTGAATACAATTGAAACTATGATTCATATTCCAATAAACATATCTTTTGAATATCTTTTAATAGCCTAAATATCATCAATGTCTATGTTTATGCATACATATTCGTTACCAAGAAAAACATAGTCACTTTAAAGGTGAAATATGGTGTGTCTTTTGAGTATATATTCGGAAATATATATATATAATATACAATCTGTTCAAATCTTACACTTATTGGTTGTCCCGTGTTTTCACAGTAGCCAATTTTATCTCATAGCGCACACGCTTCGAGTTTCGCCCTGGTAAGTGTCATGTGATCCTGTGACGTCATTGGTACCAACCGATTAGCCGTGTCGCATTGAGTTGTATAGAATTGTCTATGTAGGATTACATTTTATGGTACTTGTTAAAAATGCCGTGTGCTGTTGCTGGGTGAAAACGTTTTCATAAAGAAGGACAAGATAATAACCGAAGTTTCTTTCGTTTCCCTAATCGAGATAATGATATATTAAGATCTGAAGTGTGGTTTGACCGTTACCGAAGAAAACCGCCCCACTCGTCGAGAAAGTGGGAACCTACGAAAGACTCGCGAGTGTGTAGCAAACATTTTGAGTTGACTTCGTGGGAAGTTCATCCTTTGGTTTCATTATCTTTGAATTTGGAGAACAAAAGGCCATGCATATTAAAATCAACAGCGGTACCAAAGATATTTGACTATAAAAATGAGAAGTGCATTACCACGCCGTCTCCAAGCAAGTTGTATTCGCCTATTCGACCGGCGTTGAGGAGGAAATTCATACATGAAGTAAGATTGAAATTTATGTTCAATTATCTTAGCACCTCATCGGGTACACGTATGATAATTTGAAGAAAGGTGTATAGTCTTAGATCTTTATATACACCGTGAATGTTTAGCTGTTGAATTAGAAGCATGCGTCTTTTCGTGAATCAATGAAGAGTTGACGGCGCTAATAATATGTAGCCGTCATTTTTTAAAATAGTGCTAAGAACGTTCAGCATATAAATTTAAATGAATCCGGTGAAATAAACACTGTGTCTTTGTTCCCAAATTTTAATTTTAATAATTTTAAATTATAAACCCCTTCTGCCAATAGTGTTATAAATATATATTATCAACATATATAGGTTTATGGATTTGAAAAAAATAAAAATAAATGTTTCATGGATATCTATTACAAGGCAGAAAATTAATAATATTACTAGCTTTTATATTAATTCAGTAATGTTTTATGGCAAAGCAACAACAATAACGCCTCTTAGCTCGTGCAATAAGTAAAACAAGTACAATAGAATAATATACTTTATATTATGGTAATTTCATATGTTTGGTCTGTTTTCGATCTGTATATCAGGAGTAAGTATAAATGAGTAAGTATACTTAATACTGTCTATATCGTGCTTATAATACATTTGGCTATATTATTTAAATCATAGTATTTTTTTGTCTTTGTGCGCGACAATTAGAGCTCGCATATCATGTGATATATCCGTCTTGTGCAATACGCGTCTGCCCTCGGCGGTATTTACACCGCTCAAGTAATTGCAATAAACAGGAAATATATAAAAAAACTAGGTTTCCCTAAATGGTGCGTGCTTTTGTGATATACCGACGTATGTATCCTAATTAGGCTGTACTTCAATAGTGCACCGCAGTATTTGATTAGTCTGTATTGATATTCGGGGGCAGTGGAGACTAGAGAGCGTGTCATATTACAAACACCGCTCCTAGGGTGTTTGGTGTTAATGGAGACTTATGGCAAATATATAAAACTATAGAAATTATATGCTGTTTCATTTATTATTGTTTTCATTAATTTTTTATCAATTATGGATAATATCTAATAAATATATTTGTTCCATGGCTACTTATCGGCAAAACAAATCTGACGCTCGTATTTAGACCAGGTCCATTCATTCGGAATATACTACATTTCGCGGTTATTGTGTATGTACCAAGATATTGCAGTGTTGCGGGTGACTAACTGTCAGATTTCGATGAAAACAATGTTTACGTTGTAATTTGTTTGTTGTTGCTGTCAGTGTATAAAGACACTATTTTGTTAGATTAGTGAATTGTGTAATGAACCGCTGAACGTAACGAATGACATGACACGATAGTCCTTACAAGCTCTCCACTTGCACCGCGTTCGACTTCATCATCAGTTGATGAATCCGATGTATGTTCGTCCTCAGACACGTATTCTCGCTCAAAATCGTAAGGTTGCACATTGTGTAACCGTCTTATCACGGGCATTTCCTCCGACTCGGTATCATGATCGATTAATTATCGCATTTTCACACAAGGTATACTGTTTTTCGTTCAGCCCCAATGTAAACAAAAAATAGTTTGTTCCCAATGACGTCACTTCCGGTAATTCGCGCAAGAGTTTTTCCCCTTAGATTTTTTTTCGATATTTTAGCAATGCCTGTTCGCCTGTTCGATTTTTATCTTTAAAAACATATTTTTACTGAACATACATCAATGGCATAGAAATAATCGTATTTATAATGATATTTAACACTTAAAAACATATCAAAAGTGGATTTGTTGATTTAGGACCAACTTCTGCTTTAAGCAACGAGTGTGAAGGTCATGTGGCAGGCATTTATGATCACCGATTTGGGCATTACTTAATTAGTATCGACGTCTGGAAATCTCCCTTCTCGATAACTTGGAACAGGCTATCGGAAAGGTTTATTTTCAGGTCACAATTTTAAGTTGACATTTAATTATGATGATTTAAAGATATGTATGTAATAGATATGTAATAGATACATTTATTGGACACGTGTATATACATATGATAATAGGTGTGCTATGCTAGCAAAATAAAAATAAAATCCGAAATCGGTACTCATCTTGGTACTCATACTCACAGAAGCTGCGTACAAAAATAGCACCATTGCCTGTATCAAATTTTTATTTTGACAAAATATGCACAACTGGCTTATTAATCCCCTTCAGGCGTCGATTTTTTTCCTTACAGTGGCCCTTGATTTAGGTAACTATGCTATAGTTTCTCTCGTTAACAATAAGGGGTTTCATTTGCTATCCTATCTTTCTATTCTATCCTATCTTTTTCAAACTTGGTCAGAATGTTAATATTAATAAAAGCTCGGAGGAGTTCGAAAATCAGCATAATCGAACTAATAACACTACAGTTAAGGCCCTAGATTTTATCTTGAATATGACATAGTTTGCCTCGTTAAGGCGATAGAGCCTATAATCGATATTTACCAAACTTTACCAGACTGTTGATGTCAATGAAAGATCAGACAAGTTTGAAAAACAGCCAGATCGGACCAGTAACAACGGAGTTATTGCCCATGATCTAGTTAGATATGCTATATTTCCCTCGTTAAGATAATAGGGGCTTCATTTTCAATTTGATATGTCCAAACCTTGGACAAACCCGAATGTCGATATCAATAAAAGCTCAGACAAGTTAAAAAACGAGACGGATCGGGCCAGTATATAATGAAAAACCTTAAAATGTTTTCTTCTCTGAAACCACAGTTATACACTGAGCATGAATACAACCGTCAAAACAGCATCAACCCCGGGGTGCGTCCCCATCCTTGGGGACCTAGTCAAGAGGTTATAACTTGGAAGCCGTTGAGATACCCACCCTATAACCAATATATACCCTAAGCATGGATACAACCATCTAACCAGCATTGACCTTGGGGTCTATCTCCATCCATGGGGACATAACCCGTGGGTCGTAACTTGAAAACTGTTGCGATCCCACCCTACAGTCATATATACACTTACTGGACATGAACAGACGGATACAACCATCCAACCAGCATCGACCTCAGGGTCCGTCCCCACCACTGGTGACATAGCCCCTGGGTCATTCATTGGAAACAGTTGAGATCCCCATACTGGGCATACACTTACTGGGCATAAACAGACAAGTACAGCCATCGAACCAGCATTGTCCCTGTGACACGTGAAAACAGGTACAAAACAATCAATTTGTCTTTATGAGTCCTCTTTCTTCTTAATAAATGTATGTTTAATTTGTATGTGCTGTCACGATCAAATCATGCCGATGCAATGCTTAACAGTTTTTCATGACCCTTGATAAAACCATGGTCACTGTTTATCAGTAACATTTAAACCGTAAATAGCGTTGTCCTTGGTTTCTGCATATTTTACTAACATAATAAAACGTTCAAAATTAAGAACAAAAAGATGCAAGCTATTTATTCGCGGTAGTACAATGCCAGCTTATCATCGAACTGCTAAAATAGTGCACATTATGTATAAAAACTTGCAAAACAGTTTGGCACATTTATTTTCATTAGGCAACCAATTTAACCCTTTACCCGCTAAGCACGACTATAATAGCCTTTGCGTCCATTGCAAACCCAGATAAACCTGCGAGTTACAATGTCCCTCTGCTGATCAGTCATTTTCCCCAAAACACCACTTTGTCACATAAATGGAATGGTCTTAATTAAAAAAAGAGCAGTCCATTTTTGCAACCCTAAAGATAACAACTGCACTAAAGGTAACACGCTGAACTAAAGGTAACAAGTTTTAGACTAAAGTTAACCACCTACACTAAAGGTAAGAAAAAATGTCTGCGCTAAAGGTAACACGAATTTTGACTTGCACTAAAGGTAACACGATTTCTGACTTGCTCTAAAGGTAACACCCCTGTAGACTAAAGGTAACAACACATTATTGACATAACACTTACCTTGTACTTTTACACAGATAGGACATTCTACCATATATTTGTGCGAGAATAATAAACCGCAAATTACAATATAGATAGTTATATTGATTGGTTAATGTCTAAATTCACTTGGTGGTATTTTCTGTTGAAACAAGCGTCTAATTTCGAATAAACTTCAATTTTCAAGGATTCGAAGCTAATTTGCGAACGCATCCTGTATACCGGAATAGAAAATCTGAAAATACACTGACGTTAGACTTTTTTATCATTATTATTCTCCACAGGCAATTGTTGGTATTACCATGGCGACAGTAAAGCAAATATAAGAAATGATTCGCATTTGTCGGCGTGTGTGCGATTTTAATGGCAAATTCCACGAGTTGCGTTATTTCGGCGTTTATGCGGGTTTAAACGCCGGTAATGAACTGGCAAACTCACCATAAATCGTTAAGGCGCTTCATGGACTTTGCAAACATACTGTATTACAGAATTTTCTTTTGTTAAATATATCTCCTGACTTTTTAATTAAGAAATAACAAATACGTACCTGTATTTTATCGGTGAATAAAATACAGTTAGTCTTTCGGATGCGAGAAATTAAATCATTCGTGCGTGAATAAAATACAGTTAGGAGTTCGGATGCGTAGTAATTAAATCACGAGTACGTTAGAACGAGTGATTTAATTACTCGCATCAGAAATACTACCTGTATTTTATTCACCGATAAAATACAGGTACATATTTATTATTTCGATTCTAACACAACAATAACCCCATTGTTTACGCTATTGTGGGTGCACTATGTATTATCCCGGAGGTCAAGGTAATCAGGCTGCTAGCTGCTATGTTTACAGTCTGTTCCATTGGTCGCCCCCGTATGCACAGTTCTGCGCAGTACATATGTTTAAATACTACGGTGTCCGGTTGGGGCCAGATACAATGTTTGTTGCATTGTCGTGGGCGACTATGCGACACCCGACAATGCGACATTGCGATCCGACAATACGACATTGCGGTACGACAACTCGACATTGCGATACGACATCGCAACATAATTGACGCGATGTCGTATCACAATGTCTCAATGTCGTATCACTATGTCGCATTGTCGCATAGTCGGGTGTCGCATTGTCGCCCACAACAACGCGATATTATGTCGCATTGTCGTAATGTCGCCCACGACAACGCGACATTTTTTCAATTGTTGTAATGTCGCCAACGACAACGCGGCATTCTTTCTATTGTCGAAATGTCGCGATTCGCGATGTCGTTGGCAAAATTACGACAATTGAAGGAATGTCGCATTGTCGTGGGCGACATTACGACAATGTGACATAATTGACCCGACAATGCGACAACGCGACATTGTGATACGACAATACGACAATTCGACATTGCAATACGATAACGCGACATTGCGATACGTGTCGCATTTTATCTGGCCGCAACCGGACACCGTACATTTAAGTCATTGCTTACGTCATATAGTACGGTTTCCGGTTGGGGCAAGATACAATGTCGCATTGTCGTCGGCGACAATACGACACCCGACACTAGTGACATCGCGATATTGCGATGCGACAATGTGACAATGCGAAACGACAACTCGACATTGTGATACGACAATGCGACATTGCGATACGACATCGCGACATAATTGTCGCGATGTCGTATTGCAATGTCGCGATATTGTATCACAATGTCGAGTTGTCGAATTGTCGGGTGTCGCATTGTGGCCCATGACAACGCGACATTATGTCGTATTGTTTTAATGTCGACCACGACAACATAACGTTCTTTCAATTGCCGTAATGTCGCCAACGAAAAGGCGACATATTGTCAATTGTCGTAATGTCGCATTGTCGCGATGTCGTTGGCAACATTACGACAATTGAAAGAATGTTGCGTTGTCGCGGGTGACATTACATAATGTCGCATTGTCATGCAAGACAATGCAACACCCGACAACGCGACAACTCGACATTGTGATACGACATCGCGATATTGCAATACGACATCGCGACAATTATGTTGCGATGTCTTATCGCAATGTCGCGTGGTTTTATCGCAATGTCGAGTTGTCGTATCGCAATGTCGCGATGTCGCTTTGTCAGCTTCTTCAAGATGCTTATTAATGTTATGTGTACTGATGCATATGATGGGTTTATATCGGTGTGTGTGCAAGGTTTGGGAGCATGGCAAGTTTGTTGTAATTAGCATTTCATTATAATTACTGTTGAATTTGTCGACGTGACGTATATAAGTGACGTGATGTAAGATGGCGCTTCCAACGGATAAAATATACGCGGGGAATTAATGGAACAGCCGTATTTTATCGCAGAATAACTTACAGTTGTTGCTCTTCTTTGTGTATATGAAAAACTGCGCAGGTCGTGTTAGAATTACGTGTCAAAGTTATCTGACTAAAGGCAAAATTCCCTGAGTTGATTGATTGATTTTGTTCAGATTTTCCTGATTTTTCATTGGCAATACTCTGTAAGGTATTAACATTAAACCCAATTTTGGCAAAAGATCGGATAAATAAAAAGGACCTGCACTTTTAACAAAGCAAAACATATTTCTTTTCATTCAGTCAGGTGCCACAACTCTGATGTTTCTTCTCAAATGTTGCTGGTTATTTAACTAAATCAATCTGTCATTAATATGTATAGTCAGGCCGAGTTTGAAAAATATCAGAATAAAAGTGAAATATCTAGAGATTTAACAAAGCAAAATATAGCATATTACAATAAACAAATGAAGGTCATTTTAACTAAACAGATATACCTGGTTTTTCGATCTTGTCCAAGCACACATTTATATCAACAATTTGGCCGAGTTTGGTAACGATCGGATTGATAATGAAGGTGCTAAGGCGCTAATGAAACGAAATATAGCATTAAAATAATTCAAGGATCATTACTCTAGTATTACCATTGTGATCTGACTGGTTTTCAAAATTATCCGAGCTTCTATTAATACCAACAACCATGCCTAGTCTGGTAAAGATCTGATGCAAAATGAAGGCCCTATCGTCTTAACGAGGCAACATATATCATATTTAACTAAATCAAGAATCATAACATTTCTAATCCGATCTGGCTGATTTTTGAACTTGTCCGAGCTTTTAATAATTGTAATCAATTTGAAAGTGGTTTCAACGATACAGATACACAATTAGTCTCGAATTCATGAATAAATATGATGAGTATAACGTGTACGCCCTATCCTGCACCAGGCTAGGGCAACCGTTTCTCGACGAATGGGTCTACGCCATTCTCCGAGTAACGGTTTAATTAAATGGAGTTTATTGTTAACTGACATATCCTAACTCTTGGCAAGCCGCTTGGGATTTGTCAGTTAACAATAAACTCCATTCAGTTAAACCGTTACTCGGAGAATGGCGTTCTTCTAGTAGACCCATTCGTCGAGAAGAAGTTGTCTTAGCCAGGTGCAGGATAGAGCATACACGTTATACTCATTCATATTTATTCATGAATTTGGGACTAATTGTGTCGGAATAGTTTTGCAAACACTATCAAACAGTTGATCTTTGCAGTGCATGTTTGTTTTGTTATTAGTTTATAGACAATAGAAATAAATGTAATTAGACCTTGGTAACCCAGAATTACTTTACACTTTTTCATCTCTCTTTAGCCAAACGCTCATAGATCGTGAGCTGTTGTATGGTTCTAGTGTCGAATATAGATACGCAATATTGTCTGCTGCAAGTTTTTCAAATCACTGCAGTTAATGTGCAAAAAAGTGATCGCCATTGACCATCCATTTATTTTGAAAACTCGCTAAAAAAGCAAATTCACTAAAGTTACAATAAGAGCATGAAGCCACATGTTTATTATTTATTTTCGTTGCATAAACTTTTCCTGTGTAAGTGATTATTATAGATGGAGTTACACGTATTCTTAGATGTACTACCTTAAAGAGACTCAAGGTAGTCTTAACAGAGACTAATCCGCCAAATAACGGCAACAATCCTTTTATCAAAACTCTACCCTGATGTTTAGATCAAATAATAATGTATATGTGCCGATTAAAAGTATAGTTTATACGGGTTCTTTAAATACCCGTGGTTGAATATGCGTAAAATGAATTATGCGTTGGTAACGCTTAATTCGACGCTCCAGTTTTGGGGTTTGACTTTGCTGGTTAAATAGAGAATATTATGTCAGTGCCTTTTACTATCAAGTTTATTAGGCGAGGCTTAGAAAACGAAGAATGGTGAGGCTCTGCCGAGCCATTCTTCGTTTTCGTGTCGAGCCTAATAAACTTTATAGTAAAAGGCACTGACATAATATTCTATTTATCATGTAGATTATCCAAATTTTCTGTATGAATTACTATTATTACCTATTTCTCAGAATGGTACGCTTATCGAGGACGCCGCCATGTTGTTGTTTTTTGTTATGACGTCTGGTAACGTTACGTGCATGACGTCAGATAACGTTACGTACAGTAAAAGCCAGGGGATTCCGCATTGATTTGCTTTATTTGCCGGTGCATATTAAAGCAAAAATTAATAGGTCACCCCTTTATTAGGCAGAAAAGTGCATATCTGCATGATAAAGCCTTTTACATTGTGTCTATAGAGTTTGAATTCTCAAAATAGAGTTTGTAAAATGTGCCTGTTGTTGGCGGGGTAGGGACGTTGTTGTCGGGGTAGGGACTTTAAGGAACTCCGAGGCGACATTGCGACAGGGTATCGACCTATTATGCCTTATTATTTTATTTTGTTTTCGAATTTTAACTGATAGTTGGCATGCATTTATCACTAAGGCATAAATAAGTGTTCATATCAGAACCTACGCTCCCACGTCAGCGGACGTATTTACCACTTCGTTTCAAATACGAGAATATTGCATAGTAATTTATAACCGATGCAAAGGAGAGTATAAACATCGTAGTGACGAAGTCCCGAGAAAGGTTTACTGTGAATCACTGATTAATACAGAAATTGAGCGAGATCTGTAAGTGCAACGGATATTGATATCCTTACATATAGTACCGACCGAAAGATGGCATCGTATCTAAGTAACTTGTCCGAATAGGGTACTTAGTGAGTGCGTCTGGAAAACTTCCGAAAATCGAATCCGGGACCTCTGGATCGTAAGGCAAGTATGCCTACCACTCAGACACCGCAAATTCTTACTTGCAATTTGTTCAATATATTTTAAATATACCGAGGGAAAAAAGTTTAGCAAGTTTTTTAGATGAAATAATACTGTATACAATACATATATTTTTGGACTTTACGTTCTTGACCGCTACGTTCATTTATTCGTTACGTCATTAAGATGTTCGACTGTTATTGATGTGTGTTTAATAAAATATCGTGTCTATGGCAGTAGTTTCTTGATTTTACAACCAAAAATGTATTATTTCCAGGGTGCAACAAAAACTTGCTAAACCTTTTTATCTCAGTATATGTTGTTTTTATGTGCTGTTATTTTCATTTTGGAAGTCAACGTTTCTGCTTTTATAAAGATGACAACTTTGTTCGTCAACGTTTGTGTTTTTTAGGCGTTTGTTCTAATTACATCTTCATTTTAAAAATGGCGACACCCCATTATAGTTGAGCCCCTTCTACATGTTCTAGCGACAAGTTTGAGATAGCGTTGTGCAGGACAAACGTTTGTATTTATAATCAAGCATCGATAATGGTCAGTCGTGGTTATAATGGTTTCCCGCAATACATAAGCGTCATAAAGCAGCGTATTGTACAAGACAACCAATCAGCTGCTGGCGTTGACTGACTGACTGACTGACTGACTGAATATAATGTGTAATATTCACTTTACCGTCAGATTTATTACAGCATCATTAATTTGATACGCTTTTGTATTTTCATGTGAACCATATATTTATATTTTGTCACATATTTATCATTAATAGTGACTTATAGGCCCATAGGGCCGGGTGCTGTTTCATTTATGTATGTACTTGTTTGTCACTTTATGTACATGTCACTATAATAACCGATTTACTTACTTACTTACTTACTTACTTATATAATATAATCACATAAATTTGACATACAGATATAACATTCTCCGTGGTCTAGAGGTTAGTATAGCTGCCCTAAGGGTAATATTACTTTTCTTTTTTATTTATTTAATAAATTAATAACTTAATAAAATTAAAGTAGGTCGGTAGGAATTTGTTTAAATCAGTTTTTTTCAATAAGAGGAAAATTGTTCCTTAGTGATTTTGTTCGTATTAAAGAACTTTCATTTAAATGAACAAATATATCATGAACAAAACTGTTTTATTGCAATAAACAGTTTTGGTCGGGGAGGTGTGTGTGTGGAGCTCACCATGTCGAACATTAATCCATGTTTCTCAAATTATTAGGCTTTTCTTTTACCCAAAGTAGAATACTGCTCCTCAGTGTGGCATCCATGGCAAAAAGAACTCACCCAAAAAATAGAAATGTTACAAAGAAGAGGGTGCCAGATTTGTTTTTAGTGATTACAACTACCAAAGCAGTGTGATCTCAATGCTAAACGAACTAAAATGGCCAACCTTAGAACATAGAAGAAAAATGACCCCCTAAACAAATCTGTACACAATTCAAAACTTCTTCTGTGTGCAGATCATCATCATCTCTTACCATCTCGAAATCTGAACTTTGTTATTCCATTTTCTAGCACTAATTACCACAAAAAACTCATTCTTCCTACGCACAATACGATACTGGAATGAACTACCACTAAATACAAAAGAAAGCTCTTGACATGTTCAAATCTAGGCTCCCACCACCACTTTTGCCATAGATACAGTGTTTTTATTGTTTTTAAATTTTTAAACCTGTAATATATTAACTTCAGATCTTTTAATTGTCTTATTTATTACCTTGACTTGCACCTCCCTATTATCTTCAATTTGAAGGATGGGAGTATTTTGCAGATTCAGATTCGTTTCTCTTTACGAGGTCTGGCGTGGCACAGTGAATAACGCTTTGGACTTGTAACTTTAATATACATAAACGATATAATTAAACAAATACTGTACATCACATTTTCTTGGTTGTTTGTTAAGTGTTAAGCATAATCTCTCGTTTTTTTGTTTATTAAATAACTTCCTTTAAATTAATGTTTATAGTCCCTCCACCAATTAAACCAAAAGAATACCCCAATGGTATAGGCACAATACAGTCTTGACTTTCTATTTCAGTAATACCGAACAGGTGTTTCATAATGTGCACTACTAGATTAACGATCATCGAGGTTAAAACACTTTTTGACTAATATGTTTTTTCTTTAAATCGGGAGATTTCGTTCAGTATTCTGTTTAATATGATTCTTTGATTTATTAACAATTGATTATATGATTCTTTTCACTTCGAAATTATGCGGATTGATAAAGAATAATTATAATAATGAGAGCCACTGTCAAATCTAGAAGGAAAATCCATGATGGCGGCACCCGTCGTGCAACCTGTATACCTCAATGCATTTTCTACGATATGAAGAAATGACTGTTTGCCACCAGTGTCAATAACTCATAATAGTAGTTAATATGGGTTTTATATTGTTTTTTAACAGTAGCACACACCCATTATGTCCACAATGACGGAATTAAAACTTGTTGAACCTTGTTGCTATGATATTTTGATGGGTGGGGTTACTGGAAATCGCTTTAATTGAATTGGCTTTTAAAGCACACCAACACATGAAAAGGTTATATGGCGCCTAACAGGCATGAACATGCCAGGCTCATCTTCCATGTACATCGAGATAAAATATGGAAAATGGGCCTAGAATCTTCTCACCCTGAACTGCAGAGTTGCTGCAAATTCTATCGTAGAAACTCCATTTACGCTAGAGCCACGTTTATTGTTTTTCTGCCACTGCTCTTTTGATGCGAGCAAGATAGCACTCGCACCTGAAACAATGCAGGGATCATGATGAATACCTTTTATGAACATAAACAAAAAAATGATAAAATGAACATGAATTTGGAGGGATTCTACCCCTCTGCCTACCCCTCCAAAGGGATCTGCAGTTGCCCTATTCTTTGCCCCGTGACCAAACGGGGCACCCGGGAACCACACGGGGCTTTATGGCATTTCAGATCAAATTCATTGAAGCATTTCTTTCTGAGTTTTTATCTGTTTGTTTTATTTCTATTTATACTTAAAGGTTTCTTGACACCCTTTAAAATGTATCTAATGTTTTACTTTAATCAGTATATGAACTGAATGGTCGAACAAAATAATAATAATAATAATAATAATAATTTTAAAAGAAATGTTTGTATAAACAATAGGTATATTTCGCTTCTGTATGAAAGAACATTTTGTTCTATAGGTGCAGAGTGCAAATGCATAGGTGCAGGGCTTTCCTTTATAGCCGGTAGGCGGGTGATGTACCCTCCTACATTGGAAAACTGATCGGCTTATTTTAGTTACTTCAACATGATACTGGATAAATAATTATTTCAATACTTGATAACCATTTCACGAGTGCCATGTGCCTCTTTAAAACTTTGTAAGCAGAGCAGAGCAGCTTAAATACCCAATTAAAAATGTCAAAATACCCAGTTAAAACCAAAAGCATGGGCACCAATAAGTCTAATAATAAAACAACCAATGCAAATTCAGCAATGCATGGGTTGTTGAAGGACCTGCCAATTACCTTGTATAAAGCTTATTATAAAACAAGTTTATTTGATGAGTTACATTTTGTGTAATGCTATACAATGTTAGTGGAATGTCACCCAAAAACAATGTCAAACAATGTTATCGTTTTATTTTACCCAGTTGAAATCGTCAAATATCCATTTAAATATATACCATTGGGTAAATACCCAACTGATCAAAAAGCTAATCTGTAGCTCTATTGTATGTTCTTGTATTCCGCACGATATTTGCGATATTGAATTATCTCCTTCAATTTAGTTCACAAAGGAAGCGACTAGACAGTGAGAGTCGAGCATCTGCACCAACAAGGATTGCTTGCAGCTTACAATACATTCTAAATTAGATAATATTGTCATAATAAAAGTGTTGGCAGACTTCTTCCCATAAATGGCTAAACTTTGTTTCAATAAAAATATAACAAAACAAATGCAACGAATTCTGCTCCTTTCACACCCCTTCAATAGTAAGTCCTCTTCTACCAACCTACGCCGCTCAGTACTTTTAGTACTTTGATTTAAAGAATATATTATTCTCAAAGAAACATTGTTTTCAAGCAGTGTACCTGATTTGTGCAAGCAATAATCTCTTTATTTTTACACATATTCAATTTCAATAAATGAAACTATGAAATCCAGAAGGTGCATCAGGCCATTTGTTTACTAAAATAACAGGTAGAAATTTGGAAAGTTTGGGCAACCCGACGAATACTAATTCAGAATGACTCTAGAAATCTATGCATGGTTGACTGTGAGCCTTAAATGCTACTTTTCCTGCTCGACTTTTATATCTATTTTGGTTGAAATTCATACCAGCTTTTTCAGATTTTTCGACCGTTCATATGACCTTCGTATAATGTTTGTATTAATTAACCAACGTCATCAAAGTCGTGATGAGAATATATTAATCTTCCTTAATCACCTACAATTAAACAACGGCAGGTGGTATATATTAAGACCCCTCTTCACTACACATCAGGCATTTACTAATACTAATACTATTAAGACTTGCAGCATATTTCAGAGAGAGTAGTTAATTCTCGACCATGAATGCAACGAAGTCGAAACTTACAGAGAGCTATGTTAAGATGGAAGGTAATACCAGACCGGACACATTTAAAACAATTCCAGGTTGTTTGCGTTATTATGCTTCTTTACACCCTGATGGCGAAGCCGTTGTTTTTGCGTCGACGGATGGATCACGAGAAGTCGTTACTTGGAAGGAATTGTATGAAAAATCTTGCCAGGTTGCCAGATCTTTGATCGCACTTGGTGTCAAGCGATACGAAGTCGTCGCTATCAACATAAGGAATTGTCCGGAATGGCTGTTCATTACATTCGGGTCCATGATAGCTGGGGCCCGACCAATCAGCATTTCGTTTACATACAAAGACGGAAGCGACGTTTTAACCATGATGGACAAGCTAGGTACATGTTCAGTGGCTGTAATTGACCCAGGAACTACTGGAGACAATTGGACAATTTTCAACAGCTTGCTCGACGGATATGACCGCGACGGCTCGGTGATAAGTGAAAAAATGCCGTATCTGCGATACCTAATTTGCCACGATTGTCCTGACGTTCTTAAAGTGAAAACTCTGACCGAATTGATTTCTGGCGAAAATGCAGATATCGAACTACCGGAAGTTGATTCGAAGGACATAGCAATTATGCTTCAAACGTCTGGAAGCACGGGTGTACCTAAAGTCGTCACACATACGCATGAGTCGGCAACGTTCATGTATTTAGAAGGTGCTGATAGCAACGATATAATATACAACGACAGGCCTTTTACATGGCTGGGCGGGTTTCCGTTCGGGCTTTTCAGCGGACAAACAAGAATAACGCAGTCGGGATTTTGCCCTCCACCGCAGAACCAGATATCGTTTTTGATAGATGTAGTTAAACGTGAAAAATGCACAGCAATGTTGGCACTACCTCCATTACTTCACAAGCTTATGGAAAACAAGGTAATTCGTGTAATCAGTATAAAGCCTTCTAAATATTAATTATTCTCCTCAGCAGAACTAAGCATAGATGCTATAATAATTCTCCTTAGCAGAACTAAGCCTATATGCTATAATAATTCCCCTTAGCAGAACTAAGCCTATATTCTATAATAATTCCCCTTAGCAGGACTAAGCCTATATGCTATAATAATTCTCCTTAGCAGAACTAAGCATATATGCTATAATAATTCTCCTTAGCAAAACTAAGCATATATGCTAAATGCGATATGAAACCGCAGTTATTTGCACATTTGCAATGCCTTCACTGTGGTTATTAGTAAAATGTGGAATATTTCCTTGTTACAATGTTAACCAAACTGTTACAAATATAAGTGTTATTATTGTAAGACAGGTATTAAAAGAATAGATTTTTGACAAAATCTGCAAATGTTCATTAGAAATACCTTTACCAATGACTATTGTTAACAAAAGTTTACGTTAGTTTATAGATAATTTGTCCTTTTCATTTAGGATCATATATTGGCTTAAATCTTTTCAACAAATAGTATCTGTAGATAAAACAAAAAGGTTTACTTTGTCAGAAGAAAAAATGAATGAGAGTAGGCGGAGAACATTGGCTTGCGACGGCGCATTATTTCGTGTTTCCTTTGTACTAGGCGCTGCATTTACGCATTATTTCGTGTTTCCTTTGTACTTGGCGCTGCATTTACGCATTATTTCGTGTTTCCTTTGTACTTGGCGCTGCATTTACGCATTATTTCGTGTTTCCTTTGTACTTGGCGCTGCATTTACGCATTCTTTCGTGTTTCCTTTGTACTTGGCGATGCATTTACGCATTATTTCGTGCTTCCTTTGTACTTGGCGATGCATTTACGCATTATTTCGTGCTTCCTTTGTACTTGGCGATTCATTTACGCATTATTTCGTGCTTCCTTTGTACTTGGCGATGCATTTACGCATTATTTCGTGCTTCCTTTGTACTTGGCGCTGCATTTACGCATTATTTCGTGTTTCCTTTGTACTTGGCGATGCATTTACGCATTATTTCGTGTTTCCTTTGTACTTGGCGATGCATTTAATCCTAATAAGTAGTATGGACGTTTTTTTCCTGCACAATACTGAACAAAAAAAAAAACGTCCGACTTTTTTGTTCGTATTTCCAAAGGCCAGTTTTTGAGGTTAAATAAAGCTCAATACCGAAAGGTCATGGATTCGATCCTCGCAGTGACCATGTTATTTATCCTTGAGTAAGATAATTAATCCACATTTACTGAGTATAGGTTCTTCGTAGGAATCCTTTGAAAGTGATTAATATAAGTTGATAGAACTTGTTTCGCAATCGATGTAAAAGAAATACGTTTAAACTTACCACCAATAGTTGTCTGGACTCTACCATGTCATTCCCCATTTCTGGGCTAAAACTCACGGTGATCCCTGATTGCTTCTCAAGGGTCTTGTAACCAAATACAGGAAAGGAAGTGTTGGTGATTCATGCATTTACGAGACCACCTCCGTTAAAAGAAAAATCACCGTTTCATTGTTTCATACTTGTCATTTCACTCCCTTCGGCGGAGTTTGACTGTATTTCAATTCATAGTTTGACAGACATACATTTAAAACAATTCTCATGATTTTAACTGTATTTTTCAGGATGTCTTGACAGAAGATTGGCCTTTAAAAACCGTAATAACTGGTGGCCAGCCTATCACCAGAAACTTTTCGGAATGCACGGGCACTGTCAGCGAGTATTTTGATTGCGTTTATGCTACTACAGAATGCTGTATGGTGTCCGCTAACATCGTAAACAGCTCGGATGATTTTAGTGAGTACTCATGCGGTACCATCACGAAAGGTAACGAAGTGAAAATAGTGGATACAGACGGAGAAGTCGTGCCTGTAAATATACGCGGAGAAATATATGTACGCAACAAGACCATGTTTAAAGAATATTATAACGACCCTGAGAAGACCGCAGCCGTTAAAACAGCAGACGGATGGTACAAAACGGACGACATGGGACGGCTGACAGAAGACGGTGTTCTCTTTGTTGAGGGTAGGAAATCCAACATGATCATTTCCGGTGGAATGAATGTCGCTCCTGAAATACTTGAAATCATCATAAAGTTATGCCCCGGAGTAAAATCCGTTGTTATAGTTCCAGTCTCAGACGAAATCCAGTACCAAGTATTATGCGCATGTGTCGTGATCAAACCCGGATGTGACGTCACGGAGGAAAAGATCAGAACTTTTTGCGAGGAGAGTCATAATGATAAACCTAGACTGTTTACTGTTTTGCCGTCATATTACTTATTTCTTGAAAAGCTTCCAGAAACAAGTACGGGGAAAACATCAAGAAAAGATTTGATCACGATGGCAGCGATGAAGTTCGGAAAGCAGTAACAGTTGACGTCTTCATGAAGCTATAACACCACCCTAAAACGATAGTGGTACATTTCAGTAGAACACGTGACATTTCGAACACGAACAATAAACGTTAACCTAAACAAGATTCTTTTCATAAATTGCTTGAACGATTTTGTCAAAATTAAAGCAAAGCAACATCCATTTTAGATTAGAATGCCCTGTATACTCGGATTTTAGAAAATATATATATGTACTATTATTATATTATTTCCGCGCGACCTTAAGTTCGCGAATCACTGGCTCTCTGATTTACTCGCGTGTTCATGAATTCGCGTCGAAGCAAAATGTAAATAATCATATTTTCTTACAAATCTATTTTGTAGATTTGTGTTTATTTCATTTTGTTGCCCTGATACTTAGAGTTCACCCTTAATCCGTTAATTCGGAGTACTTCCGCTATCAAAGTCCTGTTTATAGGACTAAGTATCATTTTGGGCCGGCGTGGCGCAGTCGGTAGCGCGGCGGATTTGTAACCGGAGGCCCCGGGTTCAATCCTCCGTGGTGCCACTGAGTTCCGTCGGTGTGTTCTTGGGCAAGACACTTTCCCTTAGCCTCGTCTGTCGGATGGGGACGTAAACCGGGCGGTCCCGTGTATCGGTCTATCCTCCGAGCACGTTAAAGAACCATAGGAATCTATTCGATATAATAAGAGTAGGGCAGGGTTCCGGGGTCCTATGTATTCCTTCCCCTCTCTCTGGGGCGGCTCTAAATAACCTATACTGTGTTGATGAGCCGTTAAACAACATTCAATTCGATTCATTCTGAGACGGATTTTTGTTCTTAAAGAGACGATTTTCTGTTTGACGTGTGGCGCCGATAACGATGACGTTGTTTTGAACATATTGTTCCCATTTGCATTTTCGCGGCGATGCTGATGTTTTAACTGCTATACCTTTTGCAATACGATGACGATGTAGCTATGTCGTTGTTACTGTATTGGTTTGAATGATGATGAACTAATTTTCCATTGTAGATTTTATGTCACAGCCTTAGGTGTTAAAATAATGTCCAATCCTGATTTCACTACTATGATTTTATTGTATTTCCTATGTACATCAAATTATATTCTACATGTCTATAAATAGTAAACTTGTATGTATAAACAGTATTAATTATATGTACATGTATTTTAACACTGACATTACGTTTCTCCATTTTTAAATATTCATAATTACCGGCTCTATCGCTTCAGGTCTCACACCTCTATACATTTTGCCGTAGGGTTACTGTAAAGCTTTTTCCAACATCTGACCTTCAAAGCAGGGCAGCAGACATTGTTGTTGGTTTAATATCTTCAGTATAGTCAAGACCAGTAATTTAAAAGAATAAAATACATCAGTTAGCCAGGTTGGTTTTTCTCTCGCTCATGTTTATGTGACCCCTATGGAAAATACAAAATTGATAGACTATCTAGCTGAATATATGGTGCTTCGGTTAAACTCTTCTGAAATTTGAATGAAACCTCATATTAACATGGGATTTTCTGCATCATCTTTCTTTTACACTGCAGATGTACACTAAAGCAAAGAAAACCAATTTTTAAAATAAAAAATTGTATAAAATTGAGAAAAGAAATAGAATTAGTTCTGTTTTCCATTTGTCTCTATGTTATGAACTTTTTGAATTCCCGACTTTAAATTACAAAGGAAAAGATTAGGGCTCGGAGGAAGTAGAGAGGGTTAGCATTATAAAAGTTAATACGTGTATCTATAATTTTAAAAATTGACTTTTTCCAAGTACAAAGAGAGTTTGGGTCCGCATGATCTCTACGACACCATTGTATACTAAAATCCTCAATTGATTGGGCGATCTGAGCACGACAGGCATTTAAATCGATAGCTGAAGGTAATTTGTACTTAGGACCTTTCGAAAACAGATGCCGAATACGTTTATCAATAATATCAAAATTACCAGTGATGACATGACCTGCTGGAGCATAGTAAGATTTTGATGTGTTACAATCACTTCCTTTGGAGTGTAATTTACTATATCAAGGTCAGAAACTATTTTGTTGTAGTTGAAAATAATATTTCTAATAGATTTTTATAGTTATAACAAATTACATGACTTTCTGAATTTTTGAAATATTTAGGAATAGAATCAATTACACGATTATCTCGAAAAATACTAGGTATGTTAATGAATCAAT
This sequence comes from Cyrtodaria siliqua, assembly GCA_037043455.1. Lineage (NCBI taxonomy): Eukaryota > Metazoa > Mollusca > Bivalvia > Adapedonta > Hiatellidae > Cyrtodaria > Cyrtodaria siliqua. The sequence goes on along the minus strand of JAWPHD010001460.1, from coordinate 216,774 downwards.
ACCTCTTTTAAGATTAATATAGCATATTAATAGTATTTTTAGAAAATGCCTGACGTGATAAGATTCATTGTCAATATGGGGTCGGAGAACATGTTGTGTGTAGCTTTGAATTATGGAAGCGATGTTATACAAGAGATCTGTACGAATGAAAATGGTGTCTGCTTCCTCGTCGATCAACTTAAGTGAAGAAATGGACAGAGAGGTAAGCCGGGAAAGCAAGAGTGCTTTCCAGAATGTTTAAATCAGCGACTGAAATAATAACACGCGATTTATGTTTGATGTTACCATTATTCCTACGACCATGAGAGCTAGAGATACGCTTTCGAATAGAAAATGTAGAGAAAATGTCACTATTAGGATCTTTTGAAATATTTTCTCGTTGATAAATATTGTCATTAAAGCCGAGTTGATATTTTCATCCACTTAATTTCTGCTCTATGTCCAGGTTTTATATTAAAGCTTTTAGTAGCATCATTATCATAAATTATATATTCAACCGGTTGAACAGAAACGTTGCTAAAAGTATGACCTGATTGACGAAAGTGTTGGTACAAGTAATTTTTTAACTTTTTAGGATTACCTGCATTATAGTTATGTTCACGAAATCGAACTTTTAAAGATCGACCTGATTGTGCATCACATTGTATACCGCAACGAGGTGCATTCCAAGTCAAGACATAAACAAGAGATGTTTGTAAAACATATATGCCCCACTTCAACAACAATGACACAAACATTACTGCCAAGTTTTGAGTGCCAGCTGTTTTTGAGTTATGGAAGCCTAGAATACTACACAGCGTTAAATTATAAACGACTGTAGAAGTCCGCCATTATGTTTACTTGCAATTTAGCAGTCTAATGGAAGCCAAGCAATTTTAGTGCGTTTTTACATATACATAGTGTATCAGTGTGTGTGTGTAGTTCGAAGGTCCGCCAACTAACACGTCGAAGTAACCCTGACGCGATGGGCACAATAGAGTCTGGACTTCTCTAGATGTGTATGTAGGTTGATCTGGTGCTGCTGTGTAGTGTAGTCGTTTCTCTTGTAGATGTGTAGTGTTGTGTCGCTGCTGCTCTATGTAGTTTCGCTGTTGCGGTGAAGTGGTCTGGCGAGGTGGTCTACATCCGCTAAGGTGGTTGTCCTACATCCGCTACAGGTCGGGTTCTCTGTTTGGGGCCACACTCATCACAGTATGACCCCTTCGCCGCACACACCGCCCGACGTCCTTTCCCCTTGGTCTACTGTCGATTGTAAGCTGTTAGTGGCCCCCGGACTCGACGTCAGGATCTGTGGACGTCAGATGATGTGTGCTGTGATGCAGGAGACATCTTCACTCTCGGTCAAATGACACTAAAGCTACTAAACCGAGACAAACCAGTTCAGTAGTACCAGTGTTGATTACTATACGCGAATATAGTGCTCAAGCCAGTAATGTCGTATAGGGCTGGCAAGGCGACCCCTATAGAAACACCTATGAGTGTCACCAGTGCCCACTCTGCGACGTGCACGCGGTGAAGATATCAGGTGGTACATCATTGGTAGTTATCCTTATATGTATGTAGGTATTTTACCTTTAGCTTTCACATGGGTCGAAATTTTTTTTAATTTGCATATTATTCATCGAAATAATGTATCCCATATGTCAAGATTATTTAATAGTTTGTGTTTAAAGAGTGAAAATAAATCATAAATGTATTTTTTTAAATTAGAATCAAATTTAATCTTAATGTTCATTCAATAAAGGGAGGTCATTTAAAAAATAATTTTAAATTAATATTGCTACTTAGGTTAAAATATTGAAACATCACAACATACTTGTATATTAAAAACAAGAGGCCCAAGAGGGTCTGTATCGTTCTACTGGCTACCCCCGGGGCGGGGCCCAAATTTGACACCAGGTTCACCATTTGAACAAACTTGGTAGGGGATCCAAAAGCTGATATTAAATCAAATTAAACCTTTATCTCTTGAGTTTCAGAGAAGACTTTTGAAGTTTTTCCCTATAATTCTTAACTCTATGTAAAACTGATCCAACAAAGGAAAAAACAAAATTCAAAATAATTCAAAAAAAAAACAAATGAAAAAAAAATCAATAATAATAATAATTGAAACAAAAACAGCAAAAAAAAACAAAAAAAAAAACAATTATTAAAAAAATAATTCTAAAATCAAAAAAAAAATCAAAAAAAATATTTAGAAAACTGAACCCATAAACCAAGGTTTCCTTTGGAAAGACAAGCGATTTTTAGTGAATTTTTACAAGTTTTGTTTTTAGTGATTTTTTACCATGGCAACCACACTTCTTATGCGAATATACCCAAAAGGGGAGGCGCACAACTACACCATGACACAAACGTTCCTGCCGAGTTTCAAATTTGTAGTTCAAGCTGTTCTTGAGTTATCGCGAAGACAGGCGATTTTTAGTAGGTTTTTACAAGTTTTGTTACCATAGCAACCACATTTCTTATGCGAATATATCCGAAAGGGGAAGTGCACAATAAGACCATGACACAAACATTCCTGCCAAGTTTCGAGTTTGTAGTGCCAGCCGTTCTTGAGTTATCGCAAAGTCAAGAATATTTCGGGATGGACCGACCGACCGACTTTTTTTTATATGTTTTGTTACCAAGAAACTACAATTCTTATGCGAATCTATCATAAAAGGGAGGTGCGTAACTAGACCATGACACAAACATTTCTGCCCAGTTTCGAGTGTGTAGTGCCAGCTGTTCTTGAGTTATCGCGAAGACTTCGGGATGGACCGACCGACCGACAGACAGACAGACTGACATTTGCAAAGCAATATGCGCTCCCCAATCCCCTTACCCACCCCCCGAACTTCGGAAAGGGGCATAATGACGTAAGATGTACGTCAGTCAACATCTGAAGCTAGACATACATTGAACATTCTACCATTAACAGTTGATTTAATGATGGACTTGCAAGATAAATAATTGCAAAAACTGCACCTCTTAGCATTGCACTGATTCATAGAGGGAAACAGCCTGCGTCTTGAATGAACGATTTCTGAAAGGAGACTTTATATGGTATTTCCTCAAAACCGTTGATCCTAGATGAGTAAATGAAACGTTTGAGACATTATTAAAAATTCTGGTAATATTATCAGAAGGAATATGAAACGAGGTTGCCGATTGAAGACTTAAAGGTGTAAGGCGTACATATGGTTTAGTTCTAAGAAATGAAGAGTTATTTTGTGGAAATTGTACTGATGACGCAGAATGTAACCGAAGAGGTGAAATATTTATTTTAAGTGTTTTTACAAATAGACTCATATATGTAATTTAGAAAGTAATACAATTTTGTGAAAAGCGAAATAAGGGCTAATTAATAGTTATTAGAGATAAGAAATAGAATCGTGTCAACGATCCATAAAAAATAATATTTGTAAACTTACGGACGGTTAAAAGAGGTCCAAAACTCGACAACAGTGTCTAATAATAGATCACGAGGAATGTTAAGGAAAACCTTAATAAAACGGGCCAAAATGTCGATGAGCACAAAACCTTCAACACGGTATATGAAACACACGTGTTTTAAGAGGAAAATGGATCAATGAATGTCATAAAATTCCTGTGGGATAAAAAGATAGCAATATTGATTTCATGTACGAGGAGACTTTCTACGGTTGCCACACGGCACAAACAACACTACTGTGAAACTAAATATAGATATAAAAATCGAACAGGAAAAGCATCATTAAGGACTACAGTCAACCACAAACACACACAGAAACAAAGGAACAAATTTAAAGATGAATAAAAGGCCAAATAAGACATCACAAACACAAAAGGGTTGACAATAGAGCTACCGCCTCTGAACGGTCAACGACAAAGAGGGCCGCTAAGACATTTTGAATATGTATTACTCATAAATACGCGAAGCAATAGTTAAGTAACACATGTAAACACAAAATCCAATTAGATGTCTATTTTAATGCCTTTATTGTAATTTATGTCTATTTTAACAATCTTTAACAGCAGTTTGAATTACCTCACCCACATAAATCACAATAAAGAAGTATGCATATAAAACCGACAACTATTACATGCTTTTGTACTAAAAAAAAATCGAAGAAGAAGCTTAAGGATAATACATAGACTAATGTACTAACTACTAACCATGGCAACTATTTGTTAGAATTGGTACAGTTGTTAACATTTCTTAACATTTTCTTTGCATTTTATTATAGTCATAACCTATTTTTGTGCATGCTGAAATAGTACAAACCGAATGACAGTTACCTAAAAAAGATCGAAAGTGTATTGCCAATGACGGGGGTAGTTGCGACAATGACAAAGACAGATATTAATATCGGACATGGAAAGCAGCATTCAAGGACGACAGTCAACCACAAAACACAAACACAAACACGCAAACAGACAAACAAGAAGGCAAAAGTAATAAAAATGCAAACGTCATCACAAACACAAAAGGGTTGACAATAGGGCTACCGCCTTGGAACGGTCAGTGGAAACAAAGGCTACTGTGGGTTTAAACCGGTTCTAGGTTGCACCAAACCTCACACTTACCCTACTACTTCATCCCATTAAAACAGGACAGTGTAAATAAAGAAATCCCCGCCATGATCTAAACTCTAACCAACAAGGCAGCATCAATAGGCAATATAAGTAAAACACAAATATGCTCGTGTAAATATAATACAAAAAAAAAATAGCCTAGAAAACCACAATGAAGCTACTCATTGACTTGGCAGAAGCAGAGCATCAAGAGAATAAACCATTAAGGGCACGACAAGAAAGATCATGGACAAAATCAAACGCCACCGTCCCATTGGGCTTTAGGTAGGCGTCATCATAGAGTCCAAAGACTGTCCGGTCATCGTACAATCAAAGAGGAAAGCATAGTAGCGAACTGTAAAAGGTTCCACCACCAAGCATGCAGTACGTTGCAAAATGATAGGGTCATAACCTATTTTGATAAACTTTTTAACAAGCATAACAAGGTTAGTATGAAAGTGATCATGACCAAGAATCTTACGAAGTTTATAAATCATATCACCATAGAAGTCAGGTTGTGATAGTCCTTGTCGCAGAAGAGTCCTTAAATTACTTTTATATTTGGAAAGAAGATCAGGGTTACGATAATAAAATTTTGTAAAGGTTAAACGGTAACCCTGATTGAGTAGCTTTTTATTTATACAAAGATTACGAATATTAAAGTCCTCAACTCGAGTACAAGCTCTTGAAAAACGAATAGGTTGAGACACATACACCCCATAAGAAGTTGCTCGGGGAACATCCCCATCCAAGTGGGGATAATTAACAATGTCAAAATTAAAATCATCTCTCTCGTCATAGATTTTGCTAATTATTTCACCGTTTTCAATCGTTATTATCAGATATATTAGCTTTGTTAAGCTAAAGTTCTTTAAGATAAATATTATTAACCATAGTTTGAAAGAAAGGGTTGTCAATGTTCAATATTTCATCCAGATACCGACAGGTGTCATTAAAGGCTTCAATAACATCTGCCTTGGTTTTTGGTGAAAGACCCAACATGAAATCTCTTTCATAGCAAAATAAAAACAAATCTGCGACAAGTGGTGCACAGTTCGAACCCATAGGGATACCAACAATTTGGTATATGTTATTCAGACCCGCCCCAGAGAGAGGGAGCTATACTTTGGAATCCGTGAACCTGCCAAACTTGTAATAACTAAAAGATTACTAAAGATCTTTAACTTAAAGGATAGACTCCGAAACACAGGACCGACCAATTTACGACCTGATCAGGCATACGAGCCTATCTCTTTATTTTTTACGAGGAAAACATTCTTGCCAAAAACAGCATTCAAGGACGACAGTCAACCACAAAACACAAAAACAAACACGCAAACAGACAAACGAAAAGACAAAAGTAATAAAAAATGCAAACGACATCACAAACACAAAAGGGTTGACAATAGGGCTACCGCCTTGGAACGGTCAGTGGCAAAGTAGTCCACTGGGGGTTTAAACCGGTTCTAGGGTGCACCAAACCTCACACTTACCCTACTGTCATCCCATTAAAACAGGACAGTGTAAATAAAGAAATCCCCGCCATGATCTAAACTCTAACCAACAAGGCAGCATCAATAGGCAATATAAGTAAAACACAAATATGCTCGTGTTAATATAATACAAAAAAAAAAAAAAAAAATAGCCTAGAAAGCCACAATGAAGGTACTCAATGACTTGGCAGAATCCAGAGCAGTAAGAGAATACACTATTAAGGGCACGACAAGAAAGAACATGGACAAACATCAAACGCCACCGTCCCAATGGGCTTTAGGTAGGCGTCATCATAGGGTCCATAGCCTGTCCGGTTATCGTACAATTAAAGAGGAAAGCATAGTGGCGAACTGTAAAAGGGTCCACCACCAAGCATGCAGTACGTTGCAAAATGATAGGGTCATAACCTCTTTTGATAAACTTTTTAACAAGTTTAACAAAGATAGTATGAAAGTGATCATGACCAAGAATCTTACGAAGTTTATAAATTACATCACCATAGAAGTCAGGTTGTGATAGTCCTTGTCGCAGAAGAGTCCTTAAATTACATTTATATTTGGAAAGAAGATCAGGGTTACGATAATAAAATTTTGCAAAGGTTTTACGAAGTTTATGGTAACGGTAACCCTGATTGAGTAACTTTTTAGTTATACAAAGATTACGAATATTAAAGTCCTCAACTCGAGTACAAGCTCTAGAAAAACGAATAAGTTGAGACAGATACACCCCATAAGAAGTTGCTCGGGGAACATCCCCATCCAAGTGGGGATAATTAACAATGTCAAAATTAAAATCATCTCTCTTGTCATAGATTTTGCTAATTATTTTACCATTTTCAATCGAGAGATCTAAATCAAGAAAAGATGCGTTATTATCAGATATATTTTCTTTATTAAGCCGAAGTTGTTTAGGATAAATATTATGAACCATAGTTGGAAAGAAAGGGTTGTCAAGGGGGATGACTGCGTTGAAATGCATACATCTTAAATGCTAAAACGTTATTATTTCAATGATACTGATACATCCAAATGGCTGGCGTTCACAACAGTCATTTAATTCTAGCAAATGTGTTTATGTGTGTGTTGTTCTAATGAGTATACTCCCTATGCGAATGTACCAAAAAAAGAATCTCTCAATGACACGGTAGTATGTCTGGACTGTCACGAGTTATAACATCCCATTGCTACGTTTTGATTGATAATATCAATTAATGGCAAATATTTGGAATAATAAAAGACAATTAAAAGTACTCAAATCATATCTCGTTTAAGTAATAGTTAATAGTATTACTTAAAATTACAATATTGAAGTTAGTTAAATCTACAACAGCAACAACAACAATACACACTTACACATAACGATCAGTACTCAGGATATCGGGACAGTACGCATTTGAATACTCAGAAAACTATGTCTGACATACCGTACTAACTATTACAGTAATATGGCTTTCTTGATAGTACTTTGTGCGAATTAAGGGTGTACCTTTGAAAAACAAACAACTAAAAATTAACAATACAGGCCATGTAAACCCTGTAAATGGTGGTAGGTGCATGAACTTCCGTTCCGTCCTTCAGTTTATTGATCGTATCTTAGATTTGTTTTCTGTTTGGCTACAACTTATTTGGTTATTCCGCAACATTATGGATACATTCTGAGGTGTTTCTAATTAAGTATTTTTATATATATTTACAAAAACATTTACGTGTATCGTTTACTATTGTTTCTAGGTGTTGACTGTTTGTCTGTTTGCGTGTTTGTTTTTGTGTTTTGTGGTTGACTGTCGTCCTTGAATGCTGCTTTCCCTGTCCGATATTTTTATCTTTCTTTATTGTTAAATATTTCCTTTTGATGGGATATACTTTTACACTGTCTTGTCAAGAATAGTTATTAGGGAGGGTGTATACACATTGCACCAATAGGCCGTATGGCCCAACTGACCGTTCCAAGGAAATACAAAAAGATCGGACAGGGAAAGTAGCATTCAAGGTGGACATTCAACCACAAAACACAGAAACAAACACGCAAACAGACAAACAAAAAGGCAAAGGCAATATTAAATGCAAAAGACAACACAAACACAAAAGGGTTGACAATAGGGCTACCGCCTTGGAACGGTCAGTGGCAAAGTAGGCCACTGGGGGTTTAAACCGGTTCTAGGGTGCACCAAACCTCACACTTACCCTACTGTCATCCCATTAAAACAGGAGAGTGTAAATAAAGAAATCCCCGCCATGATCTAATCTCTAACCAACACGGCAGCATCAATAGGCAATATAAGTAAAACACAAATATGCTCGTGTAAATATAATACAAAAATAACAATAGCCTGGAAAGCCACAATGAAGGTACTCAATGACTTTGCAGAAGCCAGAGCAGTAAGAGAATAAACCATTAAGGGCACGACAAGAAAGATCAAGGACAAACATCAAACGCCACCGTCCCAATGGGCTTTAGGTAGGCGTCATCATAGGGTCCACAGCCTGTCCGGTCATCGTACAATTAAAGAGGAAAGCATAGTGGCGAACTGTAAAAGGGTCCACCACCAAGCATGCAGTACGTTGCAAAATGATAGGGTCATAACCTCTTTTGATAAACGTTTTAACAAGTTTAACAAAGATAGTATGAAAGTGATCATGACCTAAGTCGCTTACCCTGTATTCACCACTTTTTTAGTTTGTATATTGTCCCATTCCTTGACTATTTAATTTGATTTTTTTAGTTTGTTATACAGTGTTAACCTGTTGCAAATGCCTTGGAGTGCTGTGGTTTATATGGGACTATTTTTCTCATTTTAGGTATATACAGATGCTGACAATGCTGCTGACAAAGCTAAAGTAGTCAATGTATTTTATCCAACGCTTCATGTGAATACCCAATTGTTCCATAGATTGTTTGCCATGACAATGCAGCGGTCTCCTTTTTGGTTTTAGTCGGTGGATTTATAAAATATGCAACTGGTAAACATCGTTAAAATAGACATTACTTACGATAACAGTTTCAGTTGTTTTACTTAAGTTATGTCTTTATAATGTTATACCTCATCAAAAGTCCCAATCCTGGTAAATAGTTCTGTTCTTAAACCTAACACAGACGTGATTTTATAAAAAGAGAGGTCAAATGTCCTCGCCTCCGCCTCGCCTCAAAGTGCTCACATGTTAAAGAAACAATTACAACACCATTTTTCTAATATAACTCTATGCAAAACTGTGGTTGGGGTCAAATTTTACCAAACTATCACCATTTGAAAAAACTAGTTAAAAACCATTATCTTATACAATATCAAAATATTAGACACTTACTTAGCTCATGTAGATTATGATTTTTAAAGGCTTTTCTTTAATGACTTTTACTCAATGTAATAGTGCAACACACACGGAAGGATCAAACTTGAGTCAATTAAGGGTCACTATTTGAACAGATTTAGTCGAGACCATAAGCTTATGCTACAGGCAAAATATTAGACGTCTATCTCTGGTAGTTTCTGAGAAGATTGTTTTTAAAAATGTTTATATATGTGACCCCCTAAAAACCTATGCAAAATATTAAACGTCTAGTTCTTGTAGTTCCAGAAAATGCTACTTTTTAAAAGATTGTCCTCTATAACTCTATATAAATATGTGGCCCCTGGGGTGGGCCCAAATATGACCCCAAATATGACCCAAGGGTCCCCATGTGAGTTCGTTTTTGCAGCAGACCATAAGCATATGCCATCTGACCTCTAGCACATAAGGTTTCAGAGAAAACGTTGTTGTTTTTTTTAATTAAACCTGATTTTTATTTAAGGGGAGACATAACAGGAAACAGCTACCCTGTTGGCAGAGCTATCATGGATTTTTTTGGTTATCAACTGATGACAGAAATATACTTCGTGCATAAACAAATAATATGGGCATTCAAAAATGTACATTCAATTTTTCAATTAAATATTCTGAAAAAGGGTCATGACCTTTGACCTCAAGTTATCACTGTCACATACAAAATCAGGGCTGAACACGGGTACCACGACAAAGACAATATATGACTCTTTCGAATGGTATCTGTCACTATGCTCCTCGCAAGATGTAGAACTCGACTCAAAAATCGTGGAATGTCCTCCTAGACTATTTGTCCAACGTCAGAAATGGTCAGACATGTTGGTTTTTGAGAGTTTCAGTATTTTAAATTTAGGTTACTGCAAAGAAGACATGGATATTTGATAATCTCATATTTGCAATTGTTTCCTTTTATACCTATGAGTTGATGTAACTTTTATGTTTCCAGTAAGACTATTTTGGTAAATCTAAGACAGTCTGTAATGACACGTTATTGTGCTCAAGTTATTTTATTAAATAGTCACTATCCTTTCAAATCTTTGCACAATATATAACAAAGTTATTAACTTGCAGAATTGATTAATTACACAGTAGTGGATGGTGAAGATGTTGAGAATGAGAGGTAAAGTTAATTCCATAAAATGACAAGTCAATTAGTATAAAGCTGTGTTGTGTAAGGTGTTACACCAATTGATATGTAATCATGTTTTATAATTATTAGCTACAACAGTCCACTAGACACATAAATAAATTTGTGCTTGCCTAAACCCGAGTTATACTGAGCACTATCTAGCTTCATCTATGCAGCTTGTTTTGACAATGGGAATTAAATAACACACATATAATACATTACTGACTAGATTATAATGTTATATGTTTTGTGAAGTGTCATAATAACATAATATGATTAATCTTATAATTATTATAATGACTACATTGAACATTTCACACAATAACTTTTGCAAAATACATAAACAACATTCCCATTTAAAAAAGGTGGGCAACTTTCCGCCCATTTAAATGCCCACTCAAGTGTGAACTCGATGATACACGATGCGTTATCTGATAAACACGAGTTAATGCGACAATGAATCATCGGCTGCAGACAATTTATGTGGACGTTGATCATACTGCCTGCCGCCACCCGAACTGGTAGAAGCATACATACTCTGTCGAGGTGAGGATGTCGTGATAAACCAATCGCAGTAAACCGGATAAAAGTCGTCCTTCTACTACAGCTCATGAAACAAAAATGGTGGATTCACGCCTTTGCCTCTATGTCTAATCTTCAGCGATCTGTAGGCAGATAAAACACAGATGAACAGAACATAGAACATATCAAACATGTATTCACTAACGTCCTTTAATGGCTTTTCCAAAATAAACTATGTACAATCGATGTCCCTAAATCAACCAAAGAGAAACTGAAATTTCATAAACTTGCGACGTGTAGTCACTATATCACATATGATACACATACATTACAATACCTATACCAAGGTACAACACATCAAATATGATGGATAGCCTGTTTGGTATCTATATCAAGTAACAAACAACATCAAAGATGATAAATATGCCGTTCAATACCTATACCAAGGTACAACAAGTGTTCCGACAGTTAAGTAGCTATACCAAGGTACACACATCAAATATGGTATAAAGACTGTTTGATGCCTATACCAAGGAACAAACTACATCATATATGATAAAAATGCCGTTAAATACCTATACCAAGGTACAACAACATGAACTATGGTGTACCGACTGTTATGTACCTATACCAAGGTACACACATCAAATAGGATATATAGACTGTTTGATACCTATACAAATCAACAAACTACATCACATATGATAAAAATGCCGTTCAATACCTATACCGAGGTACAACAACATGAACTATGGTGTACCGATTGTTATGTACCTATATCAAGGTACAACTCCTCAAATATGGAATACAGACTGTTATGTAGCTATACCAAGGAACAAACTACATCACATATGATAAATATGCCGTTCAATATCTATACCAAGGTACAACAACATGAACTATGGTGTACCGACTGTTATCAGTACGGGAGCAGAGAAGTCATTTCACGTGCTTGAACCGCATAACTCAAACATAAATAATTGGTGTTGGAGGCAACGTAATTCCCATTTTGCAAGCACGTGCAGATGCGCGGATTTTATAGTACTCTTTTTAGAAACACAAGTTTAAAGCTTATACTAGATGGCAAAGAAAACAAATCATATCAGAAGTCAGTTATTATGTCGGAGATTCATAAAACAATCGGGTTGACAGGTTTTATTGAGATATCATAGTCAGAAATCGCGGTACAAATGCGAAGATCGAAAAAAACTAGTTTTTGTTTTCTTCGAAATTGCCAATGTTTCAAAACGGGTACAAAAATTGTATATTCTTAAATATTGTTGAAATTGACAGGAGACGAAGATCATTACCTGATCTACCTTTTTTGAAAATTTCTTATTTTTCGTGAATATACATTTTGCGTGCCCGTTTTGAAAGTTGGTACCTGCATTTCACTCTTTCAGAGGCTATTCAAAATGGCGGCGACACAGAAAAACACCCAGCCCAGGGCCAGTCAGTCGCACGCCACAAACCCACTTCTCCCTGGACAAATTAACATCATAATGTCACACAGTCACAGAAACTAAACATTGTGAATTGAACTGAACGGTTATAAATATCTAAGGAATGTGCTAAAAATAGCTCACACACATTCAAAGGTCAAATAATGCTGATCCGTGTATACACAGATAGATCGTATACGGCCCGATAGACCGATGGATTATTTCAATTTATTTGCACAGGAGTAGAATTAAAACAGTGTTACAATCCCAATCGTATATAATTCCAAGTTTTGCATGAGTGCGTAATTTACAAACTACAAACAAATAGATCCATTACAGTAGACAATGTAGAGAATTAAAATTGAAAAGTGGAACACACCAGCAAATGCCTGAAATGGGTCATGGCATTGTCTGCACTGTAGCCTATGTAAGTAAATACACTTTTAATTGCTGTATGACAAGTGTTTAACGTTGAAACATGTAAAACGGTGGTGGTTCATATATATTAACTTAATTCTGATAATTTTTTAGAACAAATGAGTGATGAATAATTGATGAAAATGTAAGCCTTGAAAATCTACTATTTGTTCATGAATGCCACCTGTGACTTACATTTTGGACAGTATCATCTTCTGGAAAGCACCACTTTCTATTCCAGTTGTGTTTTAAGTAAAATGTTATGAAATGCTGACATTGTTAGCATTGAGAAAGTTGGACAGAGTTATTAATATTAAAAAAAAAATGAAACAATATCATATATGACTTGTTTTTTTCAGCTGCTAAGTTAGCTAGAGGCAGTGTGCAGTATTACCATAGCCAGATTCAAGTCAAGTTCCCAGTCTCACAGTATAACTACATCAAGAGCCTTGTATAAGCCAGTATGTAGGTAAGCGCAGCTTCAAAAAATCTATGAATTTATCAATGTATGTTCTTTGCAAAATATGTGGCATTGTACACCAAGGGCCCGTTTTATTAAACATCGTACCGTAAGATATATTTTGTCGTAAGTTTTGTATTTACGATGTGATCTACGATTATCGTAGGACTGTATTATGAACATGATCGTAACTAAAAATCTTTGCGTAAGTTTTTTTCGATCGTACGACAGGCGAAGAGATGTCACGATAGACCCAAATCTACCCAAATCCACCCAAATCCTTACCCCAAATCTACCCAAATCTACCCAAATCCTTACCCAAATCAACCCAAATCCTTGGCCAAATCTACCACCATACACATATAACGTGGCACGAAATTATATGTGCATGTACAGTGTAACTTCTGAAACAACAAATATTTTCCCACATTTAACGTGGCACGAAGGATGGGGGCAACACATATGCTTTCGTTGCTACATATGCGTGCGTGCGTGCTTGCGTGTGTGCGTGCGTGCGATGGGGTAGGTGCGGACGTTGAGTGGATGGGGGGGGGGGGGTGGATAACGTCGCTTTGTTCAATTGCTCAGTGATATTACGAAGGTAAATCAGCTAAAATAGGATAAATGTAATATACATGCTATCTAGTCTTTGTAGACGTACTGACATAATATATAAATATGTTCCTAAATATTCGCAGAGTAGAACTAACTCTACGGTCTTAAACTAACAAGTTTAAATAAGTGTGTATATACATTATCAGTTAAAAGTTGCATCGTCTCACAAACATATTAAACATAGTTGCATGCATAATAATATTGTATCAATGCAATATGGATACAGCCCTATTTTCTTTACGACATACCCTTAAATACGGCCAAATATAAATGTGTTCTGTATGAAATTTAATACGCAGATTTGTAGAATCTTACCAGTGTTGTTACGTAATGGTGATTAACTGCCTAAACGGACACCAGTTAATTGCATAACAGTAATTATCGACGTAACGGAAGGTTGACCATAGGCCTATATCACGGAGTCATAAATGTTATTGAAAAGTAATGATCGACACAGCGGGACATTAACCCATATATCACGTAGACACAGTGTAGCAGTGTATTACTTACCTAAACTATTTAATGAATGAATGTCCCATTCAACATCGCAATGTGAGAAGAATTTATGGGACAACGGCAATCTTGCTCTATTAGAAGCCACAATTAGTTTGAAGGAAAGATTATGTCCATGTTGTTCTAGTGAACAAAAATATTTACCCTAAATGGAAATTGCATTGACCAAATTCTAAATTAATTAACATTTTAATTATACACATATTAATTAAGATGGGCGTAAAGGATATTGCTGCCACATGTAAACAGACTTTATAAACTTTATATTGCTGCCATTGGAATACCACGCCGTCAAATGATAACGCCCCCAGTTACATTATACTGACCCCGACCCGACCAATACTAGCACTACTCTTTATATACTGCGTGTGTGTGTGTGTGCGTGCGTGCGCTTATATGTGGGTGTGCATGTCTGTCTGTCTGTCTGTCTGTCTGCCTGCCTGTCTGTGTGCGTTCGGTTCGACTGATACATCCAAAAAGAATCATGCGACACGGCACTGTGGTTGAACTTTGAGGTTCAAGCAAGAAAACTACTAGTTATAAAGTTGTTGGTATGACCCTGACCTGCTGTATGCGATCAAAATCAGCTAATTAATTTTTTAAAAGAAGCCGTGCCAGTGTTGTGTTGGGGTGGGTGAGGGGAGTAGTGGAGCGCTATATATGAAAAAATATAACGTAAATGTATTGTTCATTGCATCCACGTTCCGACCATTGGACAAGTAGATTTGTACTTCGTGCCACCGAGGTATTTCGTGCCACCGAGGCGAAGTCGCAAATCTTTAACGTCGGAGGTACTTTTCAATTGTAAACATCCGGTTTATCCCGCGCGCTTATGTCAAAAGTAGTGTCAGACGACAATCATTGTTGACACAATGTCCAAAAGAAAACAAAACTGGTCTTCAGACGAAATTGAGAGTTTGGTTGACCACTGCTCGAAATCAACTGCTATTGTGTCGGGAAAAGTTTCGTCACCACTAACAACATTTGATAAATCCAACTTTTGGGCCACTTGTGCCGACCGGTGATTTCCGAATTCTTTACCTTTTTAACACAATACAGACAGATACAGTATTTCTGTGTTCATAAACTATGATCGAAGTGTTAGTTAGTTTGAGGTCTACTCAGGAACTGTTGAAAGATCTGTAGATATTGAAGTTATATAAAAAGTTACTCCCTTTGAAGTAGCTCTTCAATCTAATATTACTTGGATTAAGGTGTAACACGCCCATTAATTGTTGCATTGAATTGTGTGTGAATTAAAATGTAAATGCCATGTTGTCATTCATATCTACACCCAAATTAAAAATGAATAACTTACATTCTCATCACAAATAACAATATGCTGCCAAAAAAATCCACACAAAAAATGGGGGTCATGTATATTCTAAGAAAGAATGAATGCTCCCTTTAAAAACATAAACACTGAGATGCCATAATATTGTATTCATACACTCATTTCCATATAAGCAAAATAAATTAAAAACTCACAATTTTAAAATGGCAATGCTTGAAAAATGTATCAAATAGATCAACAATGTGATATAAACCAAAAATAGCACTTTAAATTAGTGAAAATGCTTCTTTTTACAAAACGAAATGAGAATTATTTCTTGACGCCATTATGCGACGGTGTAGCACACCCATGGCAACACAGGAAATGTCGGCCTGGGTTATCGCATAATGGCCGCCCGGAGAGAGGGGAAGGATACATAGGAATCCAGGAACCGTGCCCTACTCTTATTATCGAATAGATTCCTATGGTTCTTTAACGTGCTCGGAGGATAGGCCGATACACGGGACCGCTGCCCGGTTTACGTCCCCATTCGACGGACGAGGCTAAGGGAAAGTGTCTTGCCCAAGAACTCTCCGACACGGGACCACCAGGTTTACGTCCACATCCAACGGACGAGGCTAAGGGAAAGTGTCTTGCCCAAGAACACTCAGGCGAAATTCAGTGGCACCACGGAGGATTGAACCTGGGGCCTCCGGTTACAAATCTACCGTGCTACCGATCATATACAAAATTGAGGGGTTTTGACGAGGTGGTATTATGCAATGCATGTTTTTTTCACATACAACATATGTCTTGATGCTGTTTTACTGGACTGAAAATAAGCCATAAATGTATTTTTCTATATCGATGTTCAGTTGAACTTTCTCGAATATACCAATAGGTAAATGACCACTGAAAAACTATAAATCCGCAGATACAGAGGACAATCGATTAAACGGGCGCGGAACAGTCCAAGCTGCAAACCACCCCAACATATTTATATTTACTTGATACTTCAACGTCTGTGGTGGTGGTGGTAGGGGTGAGGGGGTGGGGTTGGGGGGAATAGTAGGGCGAGTGGGGAATAGTAGGTCGAGGTAACTGTCCAGTAATTAAAATTTTGTAAATATCTTGGGTTTACAGTATGTTGTTCCGATTAATCGATTTGGTCGATCATCCATCAGTTATGCCATCGATCTGATTAATCCATTACAATTTTTCATGATCGACTTTACTCGGATGTTGAAAATTATGGCTTATTTCATTCTCTTGTACTAAAATATACAAGAAATAAAATGAGTTATAATTTTGCAAAAAGTAATCACATGTTTATAGTGTGGGTATCACAACTTATTTTTTAAAATATGTGTTGGTCAGTTTCATTCAGTTCTTTTATTACCAGAACATACTTTAAATGTGATTCTTTTCTTCAATATAGTCTGAAAAAGTCTTGTCTTTTATAGCAGCCATGTTAAATCGATTAATGATCGATCATCGGTTGGTTAAATATTCTGATGATCGATCATGAATTTTCAGCCGATTCCCAACACTAGTTTACAGTATAAAAACAGAAGTTTATGAGACAGTATATGAACCGTTTAGTGGTCGCAAATGTTTTTTAATTGTGACTCGATAGTTAAGACAATTGAACGGTTGATATACTGTCTCAAAATTCAAAAGTGCAGACTGTTTAACCTTATTCTAACGTGCTTTAACCAGGGAATGCATCTAAACGTCTTCCAACGTGTCCCATTGTAATGTTTTTGTTCGTGGCATAGAGATAAACAAAATTTACAACATGTATGTATGCTTAAATTCTTCAATGATCCAATATCTGCAATTTAAAACACATTTAACAAACATTTACCAGATTGAACTTCTTTAATTTCATGTTTGTTCACATATCAAAATTTATAAAAAGATACAACCCCCATGGTGATTAGACCCATGATGTGTAAAATGAGGCTGGTAAAGATAAATTAATGTATCCTGTAAAATGTAGAAACGCGGACTTGTTTTTTTAATCTACCTCCTTCATCTGTAGGGCATGAGTATTCAAAGAAAATAATAGTGGTGTGAGTCCTTAAGCTGCTCAAATTGTTCAAATCGACTACCAAACGTCATTACATGCGTGCCGTCATTGATTTGTTTGACGTCAGTTTGTTTTCACGTTACTATGATGTCCAATGATACAAACAATATAATTACATTATCTGCCAACCTGTGATGTCTTTATTAATTAAATACCACAATCTGCAAACTTCATAAGAATTTTGCGAGTGGTGTAAAATCTACCATCATATATAGCCTAAAATGTGCTGAAAATGACGTTAAACACCAAACAATTCATAGCATTCACACCCATGGAACTTCATAAGTGAATTGCCCTTTTTGAAAGAAAGAACCTTATTGTTTTGGTGTCAAAGTCACCAAACACTTTTAAAGCATAACACCCACCAACACGGAACATTTTTTAATTTTGGTGTAGCTGAAATGTCTCTTACTGGTCAGTGAGTTGATGATAGAATTTGAAATACAAATACTTTTGAAATACAAATAATTTATGATATCAAAAACTGTGGTATATCATATATTTAACATTGTGATATATGTATAACTGCATTAACTTAATAAACTGAGATTATTTTAATAATGTGTGTATATGTGTCTTTTTAATAATGTGTTTATATGTATCTTTAGCCTGAAATAAAGAATAAACACTTATTTAAATTTAGATTTACATTGCAAGTATTTATGAAATAATGTGTTCTTGCGATATCTTAGTGAGTTTAAGATTGCCCTAGACCAGTCGTAAATTTACGACCAGGAGTTACGATATCGTAGACAAAAATATCGTACGATTTTGTTCATAATACGCGTAAAAAGACGTACGATCATCCTACGACAAACTTACGCTAAAAGTGACCGTAAGATGTTTAATAAAACGGGCCCCAGTCCTGCACTTAGTCTCAGATTTTTTATACTAAAAATAAAAATGGTGTTTTACAGCACATAGACACATAAATAGGTTATATTGTGCTTAGTACATATGTAAAATTAAACAAACAAAATAAAAAGGTCCTTGTATTACATCTAAAATATTAAACTTAACCAAGACCCCGACTTAACATAATGTGCTGGCATGGCCCAGCAATAGCATGGTGGACGATAGCAATCTGGAGCTTCCGGTTCAAGTCACGCATGCACTACTGAGTTTCTGTGTTTTCGCGCAATACACCTTCCCTCAGCCTTGTTTGTTCCTCAGCCTCTTTTGTTGGATTGGGATTGAAACTGGGGAGTCTATCCTCCAAGCACGATAAACAACCATAGTAATTATTAATATATACATTAGTAAGAGTAAGACAGGTTCTCGAATTCCTATGTGTCATTTGGGGCGGCTCTAAATAAGGTATACCGGTAATAAATGTGTTGATTTAGCAAAAACGATTATTTTTAATTTATCGTACATGTAAAAAAAGTTCTATAATCACTATTCATATACATATTTCAATTCTACAACTTGTTACCTGTTTAAGTTGAAACAAAATATCATGATGTCATTTTTATTTTCAGAGCCTGGAGTCCTGAGATGCTGGGAGTTAGCTGAAAATAGTTAGTGAAGTCACAATAAATATTGGAGGACTTTATTGAAACAAGTAGTCACATATAACTTTTTACAACATTAACAACAGAATCAGAAATACGTAAACGAACAAGAATAGTATATAATAACAAGATGGTGTACCATATTTTTTTATTTTTTTTATGAATCATAAATCAGCAATACCTCATACGGACAGTACTGGCATCAACTTCAAGAAAAATATGTCTAGTAAGAGGATCACCAGTTCAGCCAGCACAATATCATATCAACATGCATATCCGGCTGTTAACACAAGGTGGATCGATGGCGACATTAACTGGACAGTTCATTGGAGTGGCTCAAAATAAGGGCTAATATGAAAATATAAATGTGTTTCTGTTAGTCTGACAGGCCGTGCCCAATTTATTTATTGGATTAAAATGTTTTCTGAATTGTATTGGATTATATAAAAGTTTGTGGAATAACAGATGGCAGGAGGTGTATATTACTGGTTCTAACCAGAAGAAAAGTGAGTGGTCTTCCTCACCAAAAAAATAACAAACAGATACATGTATATATATAACCCCACATATGTTCAAAATTACTTGCACCATATAAACAATACGGGCTGAGAGGTGCGCATATTAAAGGGACATGCAGCAATCTTCTTTTTTTTCCAACTCCAAAATGTTATAACTTATAATTTAAATATATGCAAGCGGGTGTAAAGTGAAAATAAATTATTGATTAATCAATCGAGGTGCAAATTTTAATGCTTGATAAATACTTGATAAATGCTGTGCGTCCCTTTAATAAATAAAAAACAATTATTGTATGATGCAATTTAATTTGTTATGTAATACCCTTTATATTTGGGATGTTTTGAAATATAAATATTTGAAATAAAATGTTTTAAATCAAATAAATAATTCATTTTGATATCTGACTTGTTACATATTTTTTACTTAGTCATGAAAGATAATATTTAAGGCCTTAATATGTACCTTAAATGTTTATTGTTTACCATTGAATGGCGAGGCGGCATATGGAGTTAGTTATCTGTGCGTCTATATCCTTCCACAGTTTTTAACTAATCTTTTCGAAACTTTACATGATCTTTATCTATGATGTCTAGAGGAGCATATCGATTTTGCATCAAAATACAATTTATTTATGAATATATATTCTTGCATAGTACAATTGTCCACGGATTGTTTTCAGTGCGTTCATTCAAGTCCCATGGACATATTGAGTTATGGAGATGTTCTGTTGCCTTTTTTATATTTGTATACATTCTCATCTTCACCTCTCACCGCTGCGGGTTCAATTCCCACTGGGAGCTCAACTTGTAGGTGAGAAAGTGTCGATTCTTACATATAGCAGTAAGTACACAGTACTGGTTCTACCCAGGAAATATGGCCTAAAATGTGCTATAATGACATAAAACACAATTCAACTTTAAAGATATAAAGTAAAAAAAATGGCCTTCTTTATTTTCCTTCGATGCTATCAGTATAAGTATTACGACAGTGTTTCTGTCTGATAAAAAATTCATCTTAGGTTTCAACCGACAAATGGTCTATATTTAAACTAATACATGTAAGATGGGGCCCTCAAACCCTTTTATGTGTGGGTGATATATTCCACGGTTGATTCATGATACTAGCATGGGACAGCTACAGTACATATGACAGTGCTGAGTGCAGTTGCGGATGAATTGAATTGAATATTTAACGGCTCATCAACACAGTACATGTTATTTAGAGCCGCCCCAGAGAGAGGGGAAGGATACATAGGAATCCGGGAACCGTGCCCTACTCTTATTATCGAATAGATTCATATGGTTCTTTAACATGCTCGGATGATAGACCTATACGCGGGACCACCCTGTTTA
The DNA here is from genome assembly GCA_037043455.1 of Cyrtodaria siliqua. Taxonomy (NCBI): domain Eukaryota; kingdom Metazoa; phylum Mollusca; class Bivalvia; order Adapedonta; family Hiatellidae; genus Cyrtodaria; species Cyrtodaria siliqua. The sequence goes on along the minus strand of JAWPHD010001460.1, from coordinate 195,576 downwards.
CGTCCCCATCCGACGGACGAGGCTAAGGGAATGTGTCTTGCCCAAGAACACACCGACAAAACTCAGTGGCACCACCTCCGGTTACAAATCCGCTGCGCTTCTGACTGCGCCAAGTTGCGGATGACAATTAGACACTGGACAGTCTAGTCAAAAACACAGCAACAAATATATTATCTGAATATGTTTAAGAATGTATGCTTGCAAGAGCTTTCAAAAACAGACTTTCATGATTTTAGTTGGGGTGGGATGGGGATGGGGCGCATCATTTCAAATCTCAGCTCAGATGCCCTCCCCTCCTTCTCTCAATCCCAACTCCCATCTTGAACAGTAGCGATTGTTACGTAAACTTTCCACATATGAGAGGGTGCCCAATACTACCCGCTCCATCGAATACGCGCCTGCAGTTCTTGCGAGGTCAGTCGAGTCAAAATTACAGTTAAATCAAACAATTCGTATTTTCGTGTACTTTTGATAAAGAAATAACATGCTCTTCGTGATATGCAGCAAAATTCATGTAATGTGTGAGCTAAAACAACAATTCAAGTATCTCCTCTTATTTTATTTAACAAAAAACACACGGTTGTTGTCATTTTAATCGTATTCTAAAAATGGCATCTTTTAGAGTTATCGCCCCTCGCTTCGACATTTTACAAGGCAGGTCTGCATTTATCACGCAGTAAAGCTTCTAAAAAAAAAAGTCGGTACAGCCGAAAATCACGAAACTTAAAGCGGAAATGAAATTTCATGATCAAAAATTGTCACAATTTTCCAAATTATGCGTTTTAAAAAAATCAAAATGGCTTTTTTTTTTTTTTTTTGACGTTGCCGAAAGATGACGTACTACTTTTCGTTGTCAAGCGTGGTTGCGATATTTGAAAGATGTAGGAAAATATCAAGGCTGATCCCGTACTGTATGTACCTATGCCAAGGTACAACTCCTCAAATATGGAATACAGACTGTTATGTAGCTATACCAAGGAACAAACTACATCACATATGATAAAAATGCCGTTCAATATCTATACCAAGGTACAACAACATGAACTATGGTGTACCGACTGTTATGTACCTATGCCAAGGTACAACACATCAAATATGGTATAAAGACTGTTTAATACCTCTAACAAGGAACAAACTATATCACATATGATAAATATGCCGTTCAATACCTATAACAAGGTACAATAAGTGTACCGGCTGTTATGTACCTTTACCAAGGTACACACATCGAATTTGGTATAAAGACTGTTTGATACATACACTAAGGAACAATCACATATGATAAATATGCCGTTCAATACCTAAACCAAGGTCCAACAACATGAAATATGGTATACCGACTGTTATGTACCTATACCAAGGTACAACATATCAAATATGATATATGATATATAGACTGGTTGATACCTATACAAAGGAACAAACTACATCACATGATAAATATGCCTTTCAATAACTATACAAAGGTACAACAAGTGTACCGACTGTTATGTACCTATACCAAGGTACAACACATCAAATATGGTATAAAGACTGTTTGATACCTATACCAAGGAACAAACTACATCATATATGATACATATATAGTTCAATACCTAACCAAAGTACAACAACCTTAAATATGATATACAGGCTGATATGTATCTCTACCAAGGAACAAACATCACATATGATACATACCTACATGAAGGTACAACAACATGACGTATATGCTATATAGATTGTACAGTAACATATACCAAGGTACAACAACATCACATCTGCTATACACACGGTTCAGTACCTAAACAAAGATTCAAAACCGTCATATATACAGTGTCTATACCAAGGTACATACTGCACATACAGAGCTTATACCAAGGTACATACTATAATGCTCATTACCTACACCAAGGCAGTACATTTGGCCACCTTTCTGATAGTCGTTATTCTAAGCCAGCTATTAAAGACACACACTGCCTCTGCAGTAAATATACAAAAATGTGTACACACTCGCTGAGTCATTTTACAACATGTGTGCAGTAGAGATATCTTCCATATCAAATATCATAACTGTTTCACTGGCTGTACACGTTATATTGCAACTATGAATCAGCAAATTAAAAAACACTGAACACAGTTAACAGTACATCGAATAACAGATTTCAGTTAATAAATGTACACCCACATATCAGTACACTGGGTCCTGATAAAAATACTAGCCCAATCATTCATGTTCCGCAAGACACACGACGAATATAACTGTTCCATACCATTTTAACTGACGCAGCATGCAATCACGGATGCTCCTATAATAGGGTGGATACCCTACCTCCGGATACAAATGTATGCCGTTAAATATTAGCACCAGGATGCCACAATCCCGACTTATGTTTCAAAAAAAATAAAATATATATACTCTGTCTGTGTTCATCACATTGACTTGCAGAGAAATATCAGCTAGAGCTACATGTAAATTACAATCGTTATATGGAACCACTTGTCTAGGCAGTATTTAACAACGATATCTTCCTGACTTCGTTGTTTTCTTCCGACGCCGCCATATTTGTCGTGTATCAAACGAAGAACACAGCAGAAAGTTAACACCGATCAAAAACACATGCAGAAGACATTCATATACAAATAACTACTTCCTGTGTATACGTTACGTTGTCATCTCATAGAATATATACCAATATACATCTTATTCCTTCAACGAAATGGAAATAAAACAAATTTGATGAAAATGACAGAGCGTAATTTCGGTGTGTGTGTGTGTGTAAACAAAGGAGCCTCTCTAAGTGTAGAGCGCTAACCACGTGATGGCCACAAGGAAGCCTCTACAATAATTATCTTTTATATATACCTTTGATGAGTCGATACATATAGAATGCATTCTTTATAAATACATGTATTTGAAATCATGTGTGTATACATATGTGTGAACTAATGATTTTAAGATCAATTCTTGTATGCCTTATTATGCATTTCAGAGTGCAGTCGTATCTACCATACGAGTCATATATACCATACGAGTCGTGTCGTGTATATATCGTGTATATGATGAGTAATACATATGTATAAATGAACCATGGACTTAAGTTTATTTTTCAACTCCAATATATCCACATACACACAGTACCGTAGAGAACCCCACGTTATATAACTTTCTCTGGGTAAAATGGAGTAACATTTATATGACAGCACATAAAAATTATCACAATAATGATCGCCTCCTTTTCTTTTTCTTGGACCACTTCTGTTAATCATGTTTGTCAATGATCTACCACTTTATGTAGAAAATGCAAATACAGACATATTTGCTGATGATGTAACATTGTCTACCTCTGGTCCTAATCTTGAAATTATACAAGAAAATAGCCAGCTTAGTCTAAAACAAACAAAGCAATCGGCTAAGCAAAATAAAATGTTAATAACAAAATATATGAATATAGAGGTACATCTCAAAAGTTGTCTAAATTAATAATGAAGTAAAACAATTATATGTTAACAGTACAGCAATAGAAAATGTACAGAGTCAAAAATTATTATGGGTATATATTGACCAGTCATGGGACGTCCATGTTGATAATCTTTGTACTTCTTTAACAAACAAAACTAGTCTTTTGTGCAAAATCAAGAAATTTCTCACACATGCAAGCAAATTAAAATTAACTAGTAATACCTAATCGGGCTGATAATTAAAGGGACCCGTCTCGGACAGAAGTGTTCCAAACATTTGTCGTCGACTCATTCGGAATACTTCGGTCATTAACGTTCACTTTAGGTATGAAAGCACCAATTATTTTCCCCATAGACACCAATGTTAAAGTGTCACATATTAATGATTTGCTGCAAATTCAACTCTAGTATGGATAATGCAGCAATGTAATGTTCATATAGAAAACTATTTTTCCACTTGAAAAATCACCAGAAAACCTGGGGTCACAAGACATGTAAGAAAGTTCTTGTTTGTTTACTAAACAGGTCAAGGGTACAGCTGTTTTTATTGATCGACTGTTTTCATTGCTCACAAAGTGTAAGCATAGAGTCGAAATTTCGAAAATGTTCATCAGTGATCCAGTAAAACCTATTAAAACGCTTCTTATACATATAACAACAAAATCGAATAGAAATAGGCAGTTTTCCCCTACTTATAATGCCCATTTCCATCGAAAAAGGAGGGATTACTTTTTATTATAGGAACTACATTCGACTACACCTCGGAGGTTTACATGTAATTGGTGGTGGTAAATCGAGGAGAAAACATGGTCAGATGTTTCTTAAATGAGGAGTTTGTGTTGTCATTTTAATAACAAGCTTAAAAACACTTACTTCATGCAAATCGAATGATTATTTGCCGAGATATGGTCTTGTGAATACCAAGGACAATAGTCTGAAATCGACAAAAGTCAAAGATATTATTTTTAATTTTACACTATTTAAATTGTCATACCAAACGGCTTTTCTTGTCAATACACCATATTAAATAGATCAAATGTTTAGAACATTCAATGTACGTACATAAAATATGCATTTTAGGTACAATTAGGACGATGAAAAGGCCAATTTATGTCGATTTTCATGCCAAAATTGACTTTTCAGTCAAATTCTTCAAAATTGGTGGTACCATACCTCATTTTAGTAGCGAATACGAGCTTAATTATGCCAAAAATACCGCTAAAATCAGAATTGATACTAGCTGAACGCTACTAAGTCGACTTTGAATGATAAGGAATAATATTTTACCTTTTACACAAATCTTCATTTTTCACAGTATCCTATTTTAGTGGGGTAGGGGAAAGATTTAGTGGTTTCATGCCTACCAAACCTGTTGTCATGCAAATTTAATTCATGAAAACATGTTGCAAACATGAAACCCTACATGTTGATACCAAAAAAAACATAGTTCAACTGCAAACACTTCACCAATACGTCATTTTAAACAAGAAAAAAAAATGAAACTCAAAATTACGGCTTTTATAGACAAAATTGGACTAAAAACGCTCAAAACCTATGTAATAAACTATGGAAAACTTATTTCTGAGCTTATTTTACCAATTGTTATCGGAGAAGTGTCCCTATGTACGAATCTGAGCGAGTCCTAATTACTGCACGCATCTCTTATAGGTATGAAAGCACCAATTATTTTCCCCATAGACACCAATGTTAAAGTGTCACATATTAATGATTTGCTGCAAATTCAACTCAAGTATGGATAATGCAGCAGTGTAATGTTCATATAGAAAACTATTTTTCCACTTGAAAAATCACCAGAAAACCTGGGGTCACAAGACATGTAAGAAAGTTCTTGTTTGTTTACTAAACAGGTCAAGGGTACAGCTGTTTTTATTGATCGACTGTTTTCATTGCTCACAAAGTGTAAGCATAGAGTCGAAATTTCGAAAATGTTCATCAGTGATCCAGTAAAACCTATTAAAACGCTTCATATACATATAACCACAAAATCGAATAGAAATAGGCAGTTTCCCCCTACTTATAATGCCCATTTCCATCGAAAAAGGAGGGATTACTTTTTATTATAGGAACTACATTCGATACACCTCGGAGGTTTACATGTAATTGGTGGTGGTAAACCTTTAGCCGCCATGTTTTAGAAAATAAAATGTGATTTCACTCCATGATTTATCGTGTTTTATTGTTGAAGACATTATAAACAAAATGGTTAGTTGCTGCAAAACGTAATTGTAAGAATCCTTTTCACGATCTACGTGTTGGTGTTTTTAGCAAGTTTTTAATTGCTTTTTTAGTGTTTTGTTCTCAAACCAGGAAGCGTGAAATTGCGATGAAAAAAAGATGTCCGACGTTCGTGCAGTCTTTTGTTTGTTTCTTTTATACGCCTTTCACGCTTTTTATATATTTTGAAAGGGTTCATTTACAATTTTGTAAACAAATTTTGGGAGTGAAAAAGACAACACAAAACGATTTTGTATACGGAGAATTAGGTAGAAAATCTCTGGTTATTATGTGACATTATAATATCATTAAGTATTGCTTAAAAATATTAAATAGAAATGAAAACAAATATGTTAAGAAAATATATGATCTGATGTTATATGATATACATGTGAAACCAAATATAAAGAATTGGGCTTCGTCGGTAAGGGAAATGTTATATCGAATGGGGTTTAATGATATATGGTTAACGCAAAGTGTTGGTAACGTAAAACTGTTTTTATGCATATTTAAACAAAGATTAAATGACAACTTTGTACAAAATTGGAATAGTAGATTAACTGATTCAAGTAGAGCTTTATTTTATAATAATATATGAAGTTTTAGATTTCAGCCATACCTCACAGAATGTAACATATCAAAATTTAGAATTGCTTTGACTAAATTAAGAGTCTCACCTCATAGATTACAAATAGAAACAGGACGATGGAATAAACCAAACAGAACACCGATAAATGAGAGAAAATGTTGTGTTTGTAATATTTTAGAAGATGAGTTTCATTTCATGTTAGAATGCCCGTTATACTCCGATCTGAGAAAACAATTTATCAAAAGATACTATTGGAATAGACCGAATATGCATAAAATGGTTTTGTTAATTAATTCAACCTGTACAATAGAAATAAGAAACGCCGCCATTTTCATAAATAAAGCCTTTACTAAAAGGAACGAAACTATGTTTGCCAATAATTGAACTATATGTTGTAGAATGTATTACAAATTGGTGTAGCGTTGCTAATAGTATGTATGTTTACTTGCATATGTATACCTGGTTGCTAAGTATCTACTTAAAATTACTTACGTGTTCATACAATTAAAAGCTGTTTGAATTATATGCAATCACGTATGGCATGTAAAGAATATACATGTATAAGTATCAACAGTTAGTATGTTATGCGGACATGCAAATATATAATTCTCCTTAGTTAAAAAACCTTCTCCTAACAATGAAGAAGTTCATTATACATGTATATTGTAATTATTTGTTGTTTGATTTGAAGAGTTTGACTGTCAGCCATATATGTATATGTGTATGTTTATCCTCATGGGCGGTTAGCCTATTGGAAATTTGAAAATAAACTATATAAATGTATATATATATATATGAGTCGATCTTTGTTTATCATACAAAACATATGCACTTTGTGTTTGGTGTAGTTTTTTAAGTGGGTTATGGCTTTGATTTCAACCAAAATTTTTTTTTTATTACTTGGCCATTTTGAACGTGTTTTTTTTTTCTCCTGGATTAGCATGTATATTTTATGGAAGGGTAAACACTTTCCTCTCAATTAAACCGTACCTGTTAATGATTGCAAGTTATAACATACATATTGAAATTGTGTTTAGGGTAGTTTTTAAGTGGGTTATGATTTTGATTTTAGCAAATAAAATATGTTTACTGCACATTTTTTAAAAAATGAAAATCCCTTGGATCAACATGTATATTCTGTGGAAGGGTAACCTTTTTTTCCTCACTTACAAAGTACCTGCTGATGACTGCAAGTAATAACAGACATATTGAAATTGTGTTTAGGGTAGTTTTTAAGTGGTTTATGACTGATTTTAACCAAATTAACTTGGCCATTTTTAAAAAAAAAAAATTCTTGGATTAGCGTGTATATTTTATGGAAGGGTAAAAAAATACTCTTTTATGGAAGGGTTAACTTTTTTTTCTCAGTTAAACTGTACTGTACCTGTTGATGATTGCAAGTATTAACATACATATTGAAATTGTATTCAGGTAGTTTTTAAGCACGAACATCGGTCATCTTTTTTCATCGCAATTTCACACTTCTTGGTTTGAGAACAAAACACTAAAAAAAAAAATTCTCTAAAACCACGAAAACCCCACGCAAATCGTGAAAAGGGTATTTGCAGCAACTAACTTGGAAATGAAAGCATTTTACAATCATTGCATTTCGATTTTGTCAACAATTTTAACTGATTAAAATACTAAATCAGCCGACCTTAAAACCGAGAAGAAAACAAACAAACACTAATAATGTGTTGTTCGAATTATCATTACCACGTTTGCCGGTGTTATTATTTTTTTAGCTCGACTGGCCGAAGGCCAGCAGAGCTTATATGGGATGGTTTGTTGTCCGTCGTCCGTCGTCCGTCCGTCGTCCGTCGTCCGTTAACTTTTGCCTTGTGAACACTCTAGGGCCTTCGTTATTAATCAAATCTTTTCGAAACTTTGCCAGTGTCTTTGTATCAATGAAAGCTCGGACAAGTTTGAAAACCAGCCAGATCGGAATAATTTCACCGGAGTTATGGCCCTTGTTTTGCTGAAAAATGCCATATTAAGCATTGTGAACTCTCTAGCACCTTCATTTATTATTTGATCTTTACCAAACTTGCACATATTGTTAATATCAATAAAAGCTTGGACATGTTTGAAAACCAGCTAAATCGGATCGGTAACACCGGAGTTATTGCCCTTGTTTTTCTGAAAATTGCTATTTTCTGCCTTGTGAACGTTCTAGCACCTTTATTCATTATTTGATTGTTACCAAACTTGCACAGATTGTTAATACCAACTATAGCTTGGACAAGTTCAGAAATCAGCTGAATTGAGCCAGTAACAACAGAGTTCTGGCCCTTGTTTTTTCTGAAAAATGCCATTTTCTGCCTTGTGAACACTCTAGCACATTCATTCATTATTTGATCTTTACCAAACTTTTACAGGTTGTTAATATCAATGAAAGCTCGATCAAGTTTAAAAACCATCTAAATCGGATCAGTAATACCGGAGTTATGGCCCTTGTTTTTTCTGAAAAATGCTATTTTCTGCCTTGTGAACACTCTAGGGCCTTCAATATTAATCGGATCTTTACTTAACTTTGCCAGTGTCTTTATATCAATGAAAGCTCAAACAAGTTTGAAAATCGGCAAGATTGAAATAATTTCACAGGACTTATGGCCCTTGTTTTGCTGAAAATGCCATAGTAAGCCTTGTGAACACTCTAGCACCTTCATTTATTATTTGATCTTTACAATCTTGCAAAGATTGTTAATATCAATGAAAGCTCGGACAAGTTCGAAAACCAGCTAGATCGGACCATTAACAGTGGAGTTTTTGCCCTTGATTTAGTTAAAAATGCTATATTTTGCCTAGTTAAGACGATATGGGCTTCATTGTTCATCCGATCTTTACCAATCTATATCAGATTGTTAATATTAATGAAAGCTCGGACAAGTTCGAAAACCATTCATATCGGACCAGTAACAGCGGAGTTATGGCCCTTGATTTAGTTCAAAATGCTATATTTTGCTTCGTTAAGACTATTTTTTATCCGATCTTTACCAAACTTTATCCGATTGTCAATGTCAATAAAAGCTCGGTCAAGTTCGAAAACCAGACAGATCGGACCAGTAACAGCGGAGATATGGCCCTTGATTTTGTTAAAAATGCTATAATTTGCCTCGTCTTACAATAGGGCCTTCATTTTGCACCTGATCTTTGCCAAACTTTACCAGATTTTATGACTTTCTTCTTTTTATATTATTATTTGAATTTTTGACTTTTTTTTACATTTTTTTTTTTACATTTTTTTTAGCTCTGTGTTGGACCAGTCGGACCAGTAGCAGGGGAGATATGGCTCTTGATTTAGTTAAAAATGTTATTTTTTGCCTCATTAATATGGTAGGGCCTTCATTTTTCATCTGATCTTTACCAAACTTTACCAGATTCTTTAGTTATGGCCCTTGATTTAGTTGAAAAGCTGTATTTTGCCCAAAACTTTCCAAAAAACGTAAATGGCAGTCTCTCGCTTCATTGATGTTAAGAGCCATGTTAGCCAGTAGAGCGTCCACAGGCCCTCTTAGGCCTCTTGTTTATTGATACATTCGTGTTTGTTAATTGCTCAATCGATTGTTATGCCAATAGAATACATTAATCACACCATTCTTAATTGTTCACACAATGCGGTCGAGATTTTTCCAGTGGTTCTATAGAAAAGTTAAAAAGATAATTTAATTTTGCTCACTCAACATTATCTATTTTGATAAAATGAACCTCTTGATAATTGGGACAGCGCTTTTATTTTGTTTTTCCTCGTTCATTTAACCTTTGAAGAATTGTTCGAAATAACATCAATCAATGGAAAGGTTATTTATTTTGTTTTCTAACCATGCATCTTATGTAAATATTCATTAAACAGTACATGTATATGTTTGCTGACCAAAACAATAAACATTTTGCCTACTTATTTAACCGCTATTTGGAATAAAATTACACCATTAGAAAGGTTATTTATTTGGCTTTCTGGCAATGCAAAATATGTAAAAAATATCATTAACACAAGGATATATAATGTCCATTTGCAATGTAGATGGGTGTATCGCACATCGAGGCCTCTCGCATACCGCCACGATAAGCCCAGTAAAAATCGATAAATGCAGCGTATAATCGATAAACTAGTGTTTTCAGTTGAATACAGTGTTTGTACTGTCGTGTCATATCCCCATCATATAAAGCCCTGTCAGAATATACCAGTTTTATACAAGACAATATAAGAACATATAAATAAATATAAGATAAATAAATATAAATATTAAGTATATTTACTACAGCCCTCATCAGGCAAGTGAAAGAAGCGTACTTGAAATGTATGATTTA
>JAWPHD010001460.1:170000-180000 GCA_037043455.1 Cyrtodaria siliqua | reverse complement strand
GATTTTCTCACCCTTCTCTCTCTGGTTGGAGACTCAGTGCTGTCTTCTTGGACCTCTAAATTCTCAGTTTCCTCTGCTTTCCTCTTCTGAGTTCTGTATTTACCAGCCAGCTTCTTCCTTCTGCCTCTCCCTGCCTTGGGTGGCATGTTAAAGTTGAATTAAAGTTGAATTAAATTTGAAATAAAGTTGAAATGTACTGTGTGTTCTCCTCCCAATAATCTCCGATCAGCAATTGAATTTCCCACGGTCGGCCGAAGGTTTTATACCATCGGGAGGTCACGCGACGCCTTCGTGACCTAGTTAGAACACATCGTACTCTCAATACGACGTCGTGTAGCCATCGTGTGGCCTTCGTGTGGCCTGCGGGTATAGACTACTATAAAAATTCACATCTTCGTGTTGCCTTCGTGTGTGGTTCGGGTGCCATCGTGTGACCTTCTGTAGGCATCGTACTTGCTTCGGCTGTTCATTGGCTGTTCACCAAGATCGGGGCCCTCTTCGCGCGAAATTCAAAATTCCATATTCGTATGGCCATCTGGTGTCAATTTCGGGACAGTGTGACGCCTGCATAACCGCCTGCCGACCTATGTTTCAAATGATAAAGTCACATAGCCGAACTATTCCTGGGAAAGGATGTCAAATCGAACAAAAAAACAAGATTATTATCTCAAATATTGTGAAGTTTCATAATGTGATCACGGTGAGCAGTTTTGTAGATGGGCGAAATCTCAATGAGCCTTACTTAAGCATATTAGTGACAGCTTTATACGGATAAGGATGTGAAATGTTGATCCTCTCAGTGTGACTTGACCTTAAATCAACACATCCGGGTTTGAGTTTAACGGGCAAAGCACTTCGATAAAAAGTACATTTTGAACAGTTAAATTAAGGCTTTAAATATATACCTGTCTCTATTTTAAGGGTGATAACTAACTCTTAGATTTGTTTTATTCTTAAAAAGAGGTGTCGGCGGCGTTTTAAAGAAGTCGGTGGGGTGACAGTAAACACAGGTATTAGTTTATTTGACCTAAGTCAATCTCGTGTTAGAAAAGTTCCGGTACTGTAGATCAGTATCTAGAAACGTGTGCAGATCCATGTTTTAAATTTTGGAGTGAGTGAAATCATGCAGCAACATGGGATTTTGTTAATTCTCTCGCATTTATGGTATAATAGAATATCAGATTGACTTATTATTTATTCCTTTTGTGGGGAGAGCGGGGTGGGGATGGTGGAGAAGTCCATGTAAGTGTATACATAAAATTGGAATATCAAGGTTATATTTGTTTGGCATTAACACCCAGCAAAATACTTAGGATGTTGTTACTATGTTTAATGAATGACATAGGTAGTACTAGGTAGGTAGTGAGGGGATGTTGGAGGGAGGGGGAAAAGTGTTTTTTTCTGTTAAGCTGTTATTGGCGTTTCTTTTTTTGTTATCTGTTATTGAGAATATTTATTTATTTAATATTTATTACATGTTATCCGTAAATTCTAACCCAATCCTACCCTTCCCATCCCACCACACACAACTCCCCCTCATTCCCACACACAATTAATTATATCGAAGTATACTTTGCCCGTTATCTGGACAGTGCCTATTTCATATTAATGTTTTGACAAAATCAGTCTCGGACCTGTCCGCGATTCCACGTTGCATTTATGCGCACACCATTAGTGATGTCCGTCCTGTTTAAAGATGGATATCTACAGGAAACGCTGACGTTGAGGCAATTGTATTTCCCAACATTGCGCGTAACGGCACGTACCTTTTGACGCCATCGTGACGTTATACGGGCGAGGCCGCCGCGGCCGGCGAAGCCCTCTTGCAGTAACGCGAGTATGAAAACTTACTTGTTTTCCCATATGAAAACTTACTTGTTTTCCCAGATACTATGCGATATTTATTTTTCGTCATATTTCGCGCCGCCATTCTGGACAGCAGACGTCAATTGAAGGTGAAAACTTTAGGCAGACAAAGTGGAAGACCAGTCAATTTCGTACGTTTATTTGTTTCTATTTTTTGTTTTCTGTCTTTATTTTGAATTTTAAGCGTTCAGTGAAAGTGAAACGTCTAATTATAAAAAGAGAGTATTTATCGAAATAAAATACAATTTGATCGGGGAGAGGTGGGTAACGTGATCAAAATATCATCACGTGGTCACAGACGCATAAAATGATGACGTCAAACTTTGGGTGATACTATTAGCCGGTAGATTCCCGGTTATTTTGCGTTGAATAGGGATTGCAAATGTGATTCATGAGTGATTAATTGTTGTTAGATCTGTGATGTGTTGATGTTTCTGATGGTTTAATGATTTATTTATGTATTCCATTTTGGAAGAAAGGAATAGTGTAATTAAGTCCTGAATATTGGTTTCAAGTTGTCTACTAATATATAATATAAGGTAAAGGTAAATAGTGTTTAAACGTGAATGTTTTACAAAATAATGTATGAACAACAATATTTATTTTTCTCTCAGGATTTGGCTTCAAAAGCGGGCCACAGTTATTTGAAGGCCACAAAGTTGCCCGACACGCTAGGGATGTCCGGAGGCATTCCAGTAACATCTTACAGTGTTGGCTTGTAATCGTGGTAATAACATTAACTAGGACCATATATCCTATATTATTTGCTACTTTTACTACTTGTGGTCAGTTTTTAAGACATGTATGTCTTTATTTCTCCATTTCCTTTTCATTCTGACAAGCTTTCAGGGCATTGCTCGTAATGCTGTAGTAATTTCTGACTAGGCTTCCACTGAAAGCATTCTAGGTAAGAGGTTTTGAACATGTTCCGCTTGCTTGCTGTCCTTAATTCTTCCATGAACACGGTTGTGCTTCCCTTTCATTACAGATGCATTGTCAGATGAATATGTAATGCTCTGCTGCCATGATATATCATTAACCTTATCCTGCATAACTCTGTCAAGCGTTTCAAATGCAGATGCTGATTCTTCTTTGCTTTTCATGTGTAATTATAGCCTATATTGGTAGACAATTATTTAATCAAAATATTTAGAAGTTAGTTGTTCTCCGGATGATATTTTACCAATGTGTCATATCAAAATAATCAAACCCAGAACAAATGTATCCTCTTCATCATTACTCGTAACTGCCATCTGTGGCAATGCCATACCACTGAGATTGATCATTCTGCATTAACCATTCACACATTCTTCAACACTCGTAGAAGCAAGTGCACCATTATTATGTGTGTAGGTTGTGTTCGTCTCAAGCATATATCTACATGTAAGTGATACCTTTGGGCAATTTTAGATTTTGAAAACATTTTGCAGAAATGGGGACCAGCACGATTATTAATTGTGATTGGCATTGAGTTATGTTCTACCACAAATCAATAGCATTACATATTTGGATATGGGTGACAAGACAGTCGCGAAACATTCATTTATTATTGACACTAAATATATTTAAATTAATTAATATGATTACATATTTGGAGGTGGAACAGTGGCTAACCTTTACTTCACCTAGTGAATTTAAGGACTTTAGGTACTAACTTAAACTCATTTGATGGTGGGGTGAGAAAATGATTGATTCAATATCACTATTACATAACATATTTGGAGGTGGGTGACGTTGCAGTCGCTAATTACCTTTTATTTATTATTAATATTAAATATAAAAAAAAAAAATAATAATAATAATATTGCAAGGCGGGTGACATGATAGTCACTAACCTTTCATTAGCAAAACATCCTTCATAAATCAGATGTGAAACGTCATACACAACGTTAAAATTCTGGAACAAAGACAGCCTGGACATAGATACACATAATGGCAAGTTACACATGGCACAGACTTGATTGTTAAAGTAATTCCATTCAGTTTGAATGAGAATGGCTGTCACTATTCAGTTTAATTGAAATTTGAGAACTTCCTCTATGGGAAATATATTTCTCATGTTGCACTAGTATACTAAATATGCAAATGCAGGCCGAATAATTGTTCTTTCTTTTCCGTTCAGCTCAATGTGCATTAAAAAATACAGTATTATGCTAACCCTGCATCACATCTTTTAGATCTATTTTAAAATAATTAGCTCGCCCGTGTTGAGGCTTTGCCTTGTTCATATTAACGTGACGTTGGGTGTGTTTCCCATAACGAACTGACGTTGAAGAAACTAAATTCCGTCATGCGTGATGTTATTGTACGAGATTCAAGATGGCGCGCCCTACAAACACCTTTATTTGAAGGAAAAAATCGTTCATAGCTTATAGAAAAAAGTAAGTGTTTCTGTATATTTGAATATATAGGTATTTATCTATAGTTGGGCTCCCTTCGTCCGTGTCGAGCTTTGCCGGTATAAAACATGCAGGGTGCACGCCAACTTTCATGTTCATTGATATGGCATAATATGACCCAATATGAAAATAAGAGGGTAACATTTTTGAAAATCTCTCAACACTCATTGGTTGTAAACTTTGGTTAAGCTTCTTGCCAGCTTTTTTTTCGACATTTCAAATGAACTTCGTGTAATGTAATGTTGTATTAGCTGACCAAGGGCATCAAAGTCGTGATGTGTATATATTAACCTTCCTGAATCGGTTTCAATTAACCGACGTGAGGCGGTATACATGAGAACTTACATGAGCTAATGTTCTAATAATTTGCAGTCAGCATTAGCTTATGGTCCTCCACCAAGTTTGTTTAAATTGTGACTCTGGGTTGAAATTTGCCCCTCGCCCTATGAGTCACTGTTTTACATACACTAATATTATTACACCAATAAGATATTCAAGCCTATGTTAAGATAACAAAGACAAATACAAACATTCAGACTCGCTGGCCTTTTATTTAATTATATGAAAGCACCTTTCAAATCCAAATGATACTAAATTAATAAATCGAGGAGCTACTTTTGAGTCCCCTTAAGTGTTATCTTTTTTTTGTTTGTTTGATTGTATGGTGTTTTACGTCATTTTCAACACATGTAAGTTTATATATGACGGGGTCCATCTTTTGTGGTGGAGTCAGACCACCCACTTTTCCTGGGTAGAACTAGTACTGTACACCTACCGCCATCCATAAGAATCAACACTTATCTTAGAATGGACCACTCGAGTACATACTATCACAATAAAAACAATGTTATTAACTGGTGTTTATATGTTTAACTGTTCCCAAATTGCGCCTCAGTATTTTCTTCTTTTAAATGCTGGGAGTAAACTACGAGTACGAGTGGCATTCCACACCCGACTGACATACTGATTTGGTTTCCTCGCGCCGACCATTTGCAGGACTGCATTATTGTTAGAAATGTTCGCATGTATCATCCCAAATTCACAAACACGGAGTCTGTATAATCTAAGGCAATCGTTGCCGATACTACTAAACAGAATATGCGGGTCGCTGTTTATTCTGAGATACGCGATTGCTCGAAGCCTTGAAAAACGTTCAACGTAGCAATTTAGAAATTGACCTAAGCTGTAGTTATCGGGCGTCATGTAGATGTTGTCAGCTTTATCTGGAGTTTCTCTCTGGGTAAATATTCCATTATATTCAGTCTTCTTTTCACCAGTTATATCTATACTGCATGTAAAGCATGCTTCCAAACCGGAAATGTTTAATCTGGTTCCGGTTGAGTCGACATTAAGCGATAAATAGCAACAGACTGATGGCGAAATGTTGGGATATATGGTTTTTTCCCGATCACCGTGGTAATTCCTAAGCTCGATTTCTAGTTTGGTTTCCCCAGCTATTGGTTGCGGTAAATACCTAGCAAAGATTAAGTATTTATCCGAACATGTCATTCCATATTCTACTCGGTCAGTCCAAAAAACTACGAAATCGACAAATCGTATTTTCCCGTCTTTTATTGACACTCTGTAGATGTGGGACTGTTGTTTATTTTCTGATACAGCAACATAAGCCTGCAATGGATCGACTCCCGACACAGCCACAGCTCTCGGAGATCCGCTGGTCTCCAGCCAGGCAGCTATCGAGTACGTTGAACCGTCACATTTTACCAGTTTTACACTATTGTTGTTGATGTCGCACATAATAATCTCCCCTGAAGGGAAAACGGCCATACATGTTATACGCGGAGTTTTCTTGTCGGTATGTCGCATCTCTTCGCCGTTTAGTTTTACGCTGAACTCAGTTGAAAACGTGCCGATGAAACAGTCACTGTCAGGGAAATCGGAAACGTAACGATTAATGCCGAATGTCTCCGAATATTTAGGTTGTGATTCAATTATCGAGCCGGTTGTTATATTCACAATGTTTTGTTCAGATGTTTCTTTCTGTATCCCCTTCTCGTCAGTAGCCGAGTCATTGTTTGTGCTTGTCTTCTGCTCGCTTTGCTCGCGGAAACGTGTATGCATGTTCTTGGCAATGCTTTGTCTCTTGTGCTTGTGGTTTCTAAAGTTAACTGGTCGTCGCCGCCTCGCAATGCGTGTTCTGGGTTTGACATACGTCTGTCTGATTGTAGCTCTGCTGTGTTTATTTGGTTTTGAAGAACGTGTACAGGGCCGATGACCTCGCAGACGCATTCTGTTCAAATTGAAGGGTAGACTGGTTCTTGGTTGTGCTGAAGGAAACATTATGATATTAAAGTAGATAAAGTAATTTAAAAAGTTATTCATCAATAGTTTAACGTAAATAAAAAAAGATTTTACCAACGAAATAATGGATGAAATGGTTAGAATAAAACCTGTGTTCACTGCGCTCAAACATCTCAAAATAAGTGATACATGATGTGCATGCTATGTACAGCTAATCTATTCTCAACAAAACTCCGGCCATGTTTTGTTTCATGAACATGTTTATGTTTATTTGAATCGAAATTAATACACAACAATAGATATTTACAATTCACACATTGCAATATCTGTGAAAAGCGAGAATATGATTTTATTTGATGACGTAGAAAACTTTGAACAGGTAAATTAATCCACAGGTAAATGTATTTATCAACTATCTGGCAATAGTTGTGAAGCTATACAATTCAGATTTACCTCATTTCCTCGTGCAGTCACGCAGTGGTAAAAGTAGCATCTACGTCATGAATATAATACTTATTTTTACATACAACTTAGTGGCGGATTTAAATATATGTTTCTCTCCGGGACTATCACCCACACACCCACCACGCCCACCCCATTGTCCTTCTATTTCAATGTAAAGATACGATTTTCAAAACTAAGGTATTTTATGTTCTATTAAAAATTCCAATTCTAAATATATGTAATTCATTAAAAATGCTCATGTCAACACCACCCACTCCACCCCCACCCCCACCCCCACCCACACTCCCTTGTACCCCATTGTCCTTCTATTTCAATGTAAAGATACGATTTTCAAAACGAAGGTATTTAATGTTCTACTAAAAATTCCAATTCTAAATATATGTAATTCATTAAAAATGCTCATGTCAACACCACCAACTCACCCCGCCCCACTCTCACCCCGCTCCCCACCCCCCCCCCCCCCCCCACCCACACACCCACCCACCCACCCACCCACACACCTCCCCCTCTTTTGCCCCATTGTCCTTCTATTTCAATGTAAAGATACCATTTTCAAAACTAAGATATTTTATGTTTTACTGAAAAATCCAATTCTAAAGATATGTAATTCATTTAAATTGCTCATGTCAATACCGCACCAACCGCCCCCCCCCCCCCCCCCCCCCCCACACACACACACTCCGACCCCGCCCACCCCATTGTCCTTCTATTTCAATGTAAAGATACGATATTCAAAACTAAGGTATTTTATGTTCTACTAAAAATTCTAATTCTTAAGATATGTAATTCATTAAAATTGCTCATGTCAGAATTGCTAAAAAGAATGGCACAGTTGTATTTTATGATTTGTTGTATTGTAGATAATAGTGTACTGTGATGAGACTTCAATAAAGTATTAAACTGTAAACTGTCAATTGATATTTTCAACATAAAATACTAAATGCATGATACTAATTAATATAAATTACTGCATATCAAAAGTATATTTCAAACGCGTAAGTTGTATACTTATCATACATTTTTGATGTGCATTTACAATATACTCTTCTCATTGTATTGAATTATATTGAACTGTATCCGCCTGTATTGTATTGGCGAAAAAAACGTGAAATGTGTGTGTCAAACAAAGAATTGAATTGGATTGAACTGAATGCTGAAAAACCTTTGACTGAAACAAGCGCCCGCAACAATAGGTCAATCAATTGTTTTGGGGACCTTGGATTACCTAAATCGGATTACTCCTCACCCCGATATGCCAAACGTACCCAAATTATTTTCGAAAACGGTCGGTAACGGAGCATATACTTAATAATGCAATTAATACCGACAGTAAATAGGAGATTAGCGAATATAGGGTGAAATTCATTAAATATTTAATAAGAAAGAAGATAAAGTTACCTTGTATATCATCCGTGGATCTTTTATCAATGCAGGCTACTACGACTCAGCCTAATTTATATCAATCCGAGTTGAGACGAAAATAGACGATATGCCGTCATAGGCGAAGTGATGTCACTACAATATGTCTAAACTTGCAACTGATGGCGTTAACATGTTTGAACTTGTCTAAATGTTAAAAACTGATATCACAGGGCATTCTTTGAATTATTTTTATTAAAATATATTTTGAACGCCAAAATCGTTCTATGCTGTTATTATGAAAGTAGAATCAGATAGGGGTTCTATTAACCCTATATTCTATTTTAAAGGGACACACGGCAGTCTTGATTGTGTTAAAAGCTCACGGTGTCCCGTTAGTTTTTCACATAACGTGCATGTGTTAAATCATTAATATTAAGTATAATAATAATAATATAAAGCTAATTGTTTTGCATACTATTAACTGTTGATTATATTGCAATAATACATTATTTAAACCTATGGTAGAATAAGATGACACAAACTGAAACTCAAAATTGTATTTAAATATATTCAAACAGTTTTAGAGTAAAAATAATACTTGATTAATACACGAAGAATTTTAATGCTTGATAACAACTTCAAGATTGCCGTGTGCCCCTTTAAAACAACGGATTTCGATAAAGGGAAATAGGTTTAGCTAGTAATACTTAATAACTATAAATTACAGCAAGTATTAGATGTATTTACAGGCCATAAAGTAATTTCCACGTTATAATAATATCACGCGGATTACCTCGGCGATATCTACAATGACGCTTGAGTTCAATGCACTGCGATGTTCACAAAGTTTAAAATAGCTAACCACAGTTAGGAAAACACATTATTAGGGTCTATGATTTTTATATATTCTGTGTAATTCCTTTTGGTGGTTTAGGATTCTTTTAGTTTATTGCAATCAAAATTAGCACAGAAATATTGTATTTGAACAATTCAAAAAAGATAATAATACCAAAGCTGACTTACTCCCTCTAATATAATTATATATCTTGGTCTTGTATACAAAATGATAAAACGAGATTTGAACGATAACAGACATTACCGAATTGATCAAATGGAGAGTGTCCTTTTACCAGGTTAAACAATCACAGTTACATTAAGTTATTATAGTGGGTATCAGGGGCGAATGCAGGATTTAAGATTACGGGGGACAAACATATTTTAGTGGGTTGGTGGGTAGGTGGGTGGTGTGGGTGTTGTGGGTGGGAGGTTAAGGTGGGCGGAACTTTACAAAGAAATTGACCGATGCAAAATGGAACACACAAAAAACAGTGGGTGAGGTGATGGGGGCGGTTGTCGGGGCACCGCGAGTTTCATCCCGTCCCTACCTCACACTCCACTGAAACTGCCCCTATTGGAGGTAAAATTAAAATTTACAAGTAATGATATTTTCCATTGTACAGGTCCCAAACATAATTAATGATTTTAACATTCTTTCTGCACAATAGTATGCGCTGTCCTAAGTTATGCATACGGGTTTATAGTAGCAAATGTTATATTTTTGGTCTCCGTGGCCGAATGGTTAAGACGTTGCGATGTAAACCTTCGCCTCTCACCGCTTCGGGTTCGAATCCCACTTGGAGCTCAAC
>JAWPHD010001460.1:0-165000 GCA_037043455.1 Cyrtodaria siliqua | reverse complement strand
CAGGAGGCAGTAGATCTCTTGCTTGATGTTCAAAATATAAAGGGTAGTGCTAGAATTGGAAGGCCCGGTGTCAGTAGATCCCTTGCTTGATGTTCAGCATATAAAGGGTAGTGCTAGGACTGGTCGGCCCCTTGTCAGTAGATCCCTTACTTGATGTTCAGCATATTAAGGGTACTGCTAGGACTGGTCGGCTCAGTGTCAGTAGAACCCTTACTTGATTTTCAGCATATTAAGGGTACTGCTAGGACTGGTCGGCCCAGTGTCAGAAGATCCCTTGCTTGATGTTCAGCATATTAAGGGTACTGCTAGGACTGGTCGGCCCAGTGTCAGAAGATCCCTTGCTTGATGTTCAGCATATTAAGGGTACTGCTAGGACTGGTCGGCCCCTTGTCAGTAGATCCCTTACTTGATGTTCAGCATATTAAGGGTACTGCTAGGGCTGGTCGGCTCAGTGTCAGTAGATCCCTTACTTGATGTTCAGCATATAAAGGGTACTGCTAGGACTGGTCGGCTCAGTGTCAGTAGATCCCTTACTTGATGTTCAGCATATTAAGTGTACTGCTAGGACTGGTCGGCCCAGTGTCAGAAGATCCCTTGCTTGATGTTCAGCATATAAAGGGTAGTGCTATGACAGGTCGGCTCAGTGTCACTAGCTCGCTTGCTTGATTGCTTGATGTGCAGCATATAAAGGGTAGTGCTAGAACTGGTCGGCCCTGTGTCAGTAGATCCCTTGCTTGATGTTCAGCATACTAAGGATACTGCTAGGACTGGTCGGCCTCGTGTCAGTAGATCCCTTGCTTGATGTTCAGCATATAAAGGGTAGTGCTAGGACTGGTCGGCCCTTTGTCAGTAGATCCCTTGCTTGATGTTCAGCATATAAAGGGTAGTGCTAGGACTGGTCGGCCCTTTGTCAGTAGATCCCTTGCTTGGATCCCTTGCTTGCTGTTCAGCATATAAAGGGTAGTGCTAGGACTGGTCGGCCCTTTGTCAGTAGATCCCTTGCTTGGATCCCTTGCTTGCTGTTCAGCATATAAAGGGTAGTGCTAGGACTGGTCGGCCCCGTGTCAGTAGATCCATTGCTTGTTGTTCAGCGTATAAAGGGTAGTGCTAGGACTGGTCGGCCCCTTGTCAGTAGATCCCTTGCATGATGTTCAGCATATAAAGGGTAGTGCTAGGACTGGTCGGCCCCGTGTCAGTAGATCCCTTGCTTGCTGTTCAGCATATAAAGGGTAGTGCTAGGACTGGTCGGCCCGTGTCAGTAGATCCCTTACTTGATGTTCAGCATATTAAGGGTACTGCTAGGACTGGTCGGCTCAGTGTCAGTAGATCCCTTACTGGATGTCCAGCATATTAAGGGTACTGCTAGGACTGGTCGGCCCAGTGTCAGAAGATCCCTTGCTTGATGTTCAGCATATAAAGGCTAGTGCTATGACAGGTCGGCTCAGTGTCACTAGCTCGCTTGCTTGATTGCTTGATGTTCAGCATATTAAGGGTACTGCTAGGACTGGTCGGCTCAGTGTCAGTAGATCCCTTACTTGATGTTCAGCATATTAAGGGTACTGCTAGGACTGGTCGGCTCAGTGTCAGTAGATCCCTTACTTGATGTTCAGCATATTAAGGGTACTGCTAGGACTGGTCGGCCCAGTGTCAGAAGATCCCTTGCTTGATGTTCAGCATATAAAGGGTAGTGCTATGACAGGTCGGCTCAGTGTCACTAGCTCGCTTGCTTGATTGCTTGATGTGCAGCATATAAAGGGTAGTGCTAGAACTGGTCGACCCTGTGTCAGTAGATCCCTTGCTTGATGTTCAGCATACTACGGATACTGCTAGGAATGTTCGGCCTCGTGTCAGTAGATCCCTTGTTTGATGTTCAGCATATAAAGGGTAGTGCTAGGACTGGTCGGCAATGTGTCAGTAGATCCCTTGCTTGATGTTCAGCATATAAAAGGTAGTGCTAGGACTGGTCGGCCCCGTGCAAGTAGATCCCATGCTTCATGTTCAGCATATAAAGGGTAGTGCTAGGTCTGGTCGGCCCCGTGTCAGTAGATCCCTTGCTTGATGTTCAGCATATTGAGGGTACTGCTAGGACTGGTCGGCCCCTTGTCAATAGATCCCTTGCTTGATGTTCAGCATATAAAGGGTAGTGCTAGGACTGGTCAGCCCCGTGTCAGTAGATCCATTGCTTGATGTTCAGCATATTGAGGGTACTGCTAGGACTGGTCGGCCCCTTGTCAATAGATCCCTTGCTTGATGTTCAGCATATTAAGGGTAGTGCTAGGACTGGTCAGCCCCGTGTCAGTAGATCCATTGCTTGATGTTCAGCATATAAAGGATAGTAATAGGACTGGTCAGCCCCGTGTCAGTAGATCCCGTGCTTGATGTTCAGCATATAAAGGGTTGTTATAGGACTGTTCGGCCCCGTGTCAGTAGATCCCTTGCTTGATGTTCAGCATATAACGGGTAGTGCTAGGACTGGTCGGCCCCGTGTCAATAGATGCCTTGCTTGATGTTCAGTATATAAAGGGTAGTGCTAGGACTGGTCGGCTCAGTGTCAGTAGATCCCTTGCTTGATGTTCAGTATATAAAGGGTAGTGCTAGGACTGGTCGACCCCTCGTCTGTAGATGATCCCTTGCTTGATGTTCAGCATATACAGGGTAGTGCTAGGACTGGTCGGCTCAGTGTCAGTAGATGCCTTGTTTGATGTTCAGCATATAAAGGGAAGTGCTAGGACTGGTCGGCTCAGTGTCAGAAGATCCCTTGCTTGATGTTCAGCATATTAAGGGTACTGCTAGGACTGGTCGGCCTCGTGTCAGTAGATCCCTTACTTGATGTTCCGCATATAAAAGGTAGTGCTAGGACTGGTCGGGCCCCGTGCAAGTAGATCCCATGCTTGGTGTTCAGCATATAAAGGGTAGTGCTAGGACTGGTCGGCCCCGTGTCAGTAGATCTCTTGCTTGATGTTCAGCATATTGAGTGTACTGCTAGGACTGGTCGGCCCCTTGTCAATAGATCCCTTGTTTGATGTTCAGCATATAAAGAGTAGTGCTAGGACTGGTCGGCCCCGTGTCAGTAGATCTCTTGCTTGATGTTCAGCATATTAAGGACACTGCTAGGACTGGTCGGCCCCTTGTCAATAGATCTCTTGCTTGATGTTCAGCATATAAAGGGTAGTGCTAGGACTGGTCAGCCCCGTGTCAGTAGATCCATTGCTTGATGTTCAGCATATAAAGGATAGTAATAGGACTGGTCAGCCCCGTGTCGGTAGATCCCGTGCTTGATGTTCAGCATATAAAGGGTTGTTATAGGACTGTTCGGCCCCGTGTCAGTAGATCCCTTGCTTGATGTTCAGCATATAACGGGTAGTGCTAGGAATGGTCGGCTCAGTGTCAGTAGATCCCTTGCTTGATGTTCAGTATATAAAGGGTAGTGCTAGGACTGGTCGACCCCTCGTCAGTAGATGATCCCTTGCTTGATGTTCAGCATATACAGGGTAGTGCTAGGACTGGTCGGCTCAGTGTCAGTAGATCCCTTGCTTGATGTTCAGCATATAAAGGGTAGTGCTAGGACTGGTCGGCCCCGTGTCAATAGATGCCTTGCTTGATGTTCAGCATATTAAGGACACTGCTAGGACTGGTCGGCCCCTTGTCAGTAGATCCCTTGCTTGATGTTCAGCATATAAAGGGTAGTGCTAGGACTGGTCGGCCCAGTGTCAGTAGATCCCTTGCTTGATGTTCAGCAAATTACTGATACTGCTAGGACTGGTCGGCCCCTTGTCAGTAGATCCCTTGCTTGATGTTCTGCATATAAAGGGTACTGCTAGGACTGGTCGGCCCTGTGTCAGTAGATCTCTTGCTTGATGTTCAGCATATAAAGGGTAGTGCTAGGACTGGTCGGCCCCGTGTCAGTAGATCCCTTGCTTGATGTTCAGCATATAAAGGGTAGTGCTAGGACTGGTCGGCCCCGTGTCAGTAGATCCCTTGCTTGATGTTCAGCATTTTAAAGGGTAGTGCTAGGACTGGTCGATCCCGTGTCAGTATATCCCTTGCTTGATGTTAAGCATATAAAGGGTAGTGCTAGGACTGATCGGCTCAGTGTCAGTAGATCCCTTGCTTGATGTTTAGCATATAAAGGGTAGTCCTAGGACTGGTCGACACGGCGGCAGTAGATCCCGTGCTTGATGTTCACCATATAAAGGGTAGTGCTAGGACTGGACAGCCCAGTTTCTGTAGATCCCTTGCTTGATGTTCAGTATATAAAGGGTAGTGCTAGGACTGATCGGCTCAGTGTCAGTAGATCCTTTGCTTGATGTTCAGCATATTACTGATACTGCTAGGACTGGTCGGCCCCTTGTCAGTAGATCCCTTGCTTGATGTTCTGCATATAAAGGGTACTGCTAGGACTGGTCGGCCCTGTGTCAGTAGATCCCTTGCTTGATGTTTAGCATATAAAGGGTAGTGCTAGGACTGGTCTGCCCGGTGTCAATAGATCTCTTGCTTGATGTTCAGCATAAAAAAGGGTAGTGCTAGGACTGGAAGGCCCGGTGTCAGTAGATCTCTTGCTTGAGTTACATTCAGTACAGTCAGATACAGTATTATACGTATTTTTTGTACAAGCATATGCAGTATTATACGTATTTTTGGTACAGGCAGATACAGTATTACACGTACATGCGGTACATGCAGATACAGTAGTATACGTACATTTGGTACAAGCAGATACCTTATTATATGTGCATTTGGTACATGCAGATAGAGTATTATATGTGTATTTGGTACAGACAGATACAGTAGTATACTTGTATTTGGTACATACATGCAAATACAGTAATATACGTACATTTGGTACATGCAAATATAGTAGTATACGTACATTTGGTACATGCAGATACAGTAGTATACGTACATTTGGTACATGCAGATACAGTATTATACGTACATTTGGTATAAGCAGATACACTCTTATATGTGCATTTGGTGCATGCAGATACAGTAGTATACGTGCATTTGGTACATACATGCAGATACAGTAAAATACGTACATTTGGAACATGCAAATATAGTAGTATACGTACATTTGGTACATGCAGATACAGTTTTATACGTACATTTGGTACATGCAGATACAGTATTATACGTACATTTGGTACATTCAGATACAGTACTATACGTACATTTGGTACATGCAGATACGGTAGTATACGTACATTTGGTACAAGCAGATGCAGTTTTATACGTACATTTGGTACATGCAGATACAGTAGTATACGTACCTTTGGTACATGCAGATAAAGTACTATACGTACATTTGGTACATGCAGATACGGTAGTATACGTACATTTGGTACAGACAGATACAGTATTATACGTACATTTGGTACAGAAGATACAGCACTATACGTACATTTGGTACAAGCAGATGCAGTTTTATACGTACATTTGGTACATGCAGATACAGTAGTATACGTACCTTTGGTACATGCAGATAAAGTACTATACGTACATTTGGTACATGCAGATACGGTAGTATACGTACATTTGGTACAAGCAGATGCAGTTTTATACGTACATTTGGTACATGCAGATACAGTAGTATACGTACCTTTGGTACATGCAGATAAAGTACTATACGTACATTTGGTACATGCAGATACGGTAGTATACGTACATTTGGTACAGACAGATACAGTATTATACGTACATTTGGTACATGCAGATACAGTAGTATACGTACCTTTGGTACATGCAGATAAAGTAGTATACGTACATTTGGTACATGCAGATATAGTAGTATACGTACATTTGGTACAAGCTGATACCGTATTATATGTGCATTTGGTACATGCAGATACAGTAATATATGTGCATTTGGTACAGACAGATACAGTAGTATACGTACATTTGGTACAAGCAGATACACTATTATATGTGCATTTGGTACATGCAGATACAGTAGTATATGTGTATTTGGTACCTGCAGATACAGAATTATACGTACATTTGGTACTTTCAGATACAGTAGTATACGTACATTCGGAACAGACAGATGCAGTATTATACGTACATTTGGTACAACCAGATACAGTATTATATGTACATTTGCTACAAGCAGATGCAGTATTATCCGTACATGTGGTACAAGCAGATACTGTAGAATACGTACATTTGGTACAGACAGATATGAAGTATTATACGTACATTTGGTATGGACAGATGCAGTGTTATTCGTACAGTTAGTACGGACACATGCGGTATTATACGTACATTCGGAGGAGACAGATGCACTATTATACTTACATTTAGTACAGGCATATGCAGTATTATACGTATTTTTGGTACATGCAGATACAGTAGTATACGTACATTTGGTACAAGCAGATACACTATTATATGTGCATTTGGTACATGCAGATACAGTAGTATTCATACATTTAGTACATGCAGATACTGTAGTGTACGTACACTTGGTACAGACAGATACCGTAGTATATGTGCATTTTGTACAAGCAGATACACTATTATATGTGCATTTGATACATGCAGATACAGTAGTATATGTGCATTTTGTACAAGCAGATACACTATTATATGTGCATTTGATACATGCAGATACAGTAGTATATTTGTATTTGGTATAGACAGATACAGTAGTATCGTACATTTGCTTCAAGCAGATACACTATTATATGTACATTTGGTACATGCAGATACAGTAGTATATGTGCATTTGGTACAGACAAATACAGTAGTATCATACATTTGGTACACGCAGATACACTATTATATGTACATTTGATGCAAGCAGATGCAATAATATACGTACATTTGGTACATGCAGATACAGTATTATACGTACATTTGGTATAAGCAGATGAAGTAGTATACGTACATTTGGTTCAAGCAGATGCAGAAGTATATGTAAATTTGGTACAATCAGATACAGTAGTATACGTACATTTGCTACATGCAGATACAGTATTATAGGTGCATTTCGTACAAGCAGATGCAGTAGTATACGTACATTTTGTACAAGCAGATACAGTATTATATGTGCATTTGGTACATTCAAATACAGTAGTATATGTACATTTGGTTCAGACAAATACAGTAGTATCATACATTTGGTACAAGCAGATACACTATTATATGTACATTAGATACAAGCAGATGCAGTAGGATACGTACATTTGGTACATGCAGATACAGTATTATACGTACATTTGGTATAACCAGATGCAGTAGTATACGTACCTTTGGTACAAGTAGATGCAGTAGTATATGTAAATTTGGTACAGTCAGATACAGTAGTATACATACATTTGCTACATGTAGATACAGTATTATAGGTACATTTCGTACAAGCAGATGCAGTAGTATATGTACATTTTGTATAAGCATATACAGTATTATATGTGCATTTGGTACATGCAGATACAGTAGTATACGTACATTTGGTACAAGCAGATACCTTATTATATGTGCATTTGGTACATGCAGATACAGTAGTATATGTGCATTTGGTACAGACAGATACAGTAGTATACGTACATTTGGTATAAGCTGATACACTATTATATGTGCATTTGGTGCATGCAGATACAGTAGTATACGTGCATTTGGTACATGCAGCTACAGTAGTATAAGTACATTTGGTACATACATGCAGATACAGTAATATACGTACATTT
The DNA here is from genome assembly GCA_037043455.1 of Cyrtodaria siliqua. NCBI lineage: Eukaryota > Metazoa > Mollusca > Bivalvia > Adapedonta > Hiatellidae > Cyrtodaria > Cyrtodaria siliqua. Next base: position 157,315 of record JAWPHD010001460.1, on the reverse strand, counting down.
GGTATATGCAAATATAGTAGTATACGTACATTTGGTACATGCAGATACAGTATTATACGTACATTTGGTACATACAGATACAGTATTATACGTATATTTGGTCCAGACAAATACATTAGTATACGTACATTTGGTACATGCAGATACAGCAATATACGTACATTTGGTACATGCAGATACAGCAATATACGTACATTTGGTACATGCAGATACAGTAGTATACGTACCTTTGGTATATGCAGGTAAAGTAGTATACGTACATTTGGTACATGCAGATACAGTAGTATACGTACATTTGGTACAGACAGATACCGTATTGTATGTGCATTTGATGTATGCAGATACAGTAGTATATGTTCATTTGGTACATGCAGAAACAGCAGTATACGTACATTTGGTACACGCAGATGCAGCAATATACGTACATTTGGTACATGCAGATACAGTAGTATACGTACCTTTGGTATATGCAGGTAAAGTAGTATACGTACATTTGGTACATGCAGATACAGTAGTATACGTACATTTGGTACAGACAGATACCGTATTGTATGTGCATTTGATGTATGCAGATACAGTAGTATATGTTCATTTGGTACATGCAGAAACAGTAGTATACGTACATTAGGTACATGCAGATATATTAGTATACGTACATTTGGTACAGATAGATACAGTAGTATACGTACATTTGATACAAGCTGATACCGTATTATATGTGCATTTGGTACATGCAGGTACAGTAGTATATGTGCATTTGGTACAGACAGATGCAGTAGTATACGTACATTTGGTACAAGCAGATACACTATTATATGTGCATTTGGTACAGACAGATGCAGTAGTATCGGTCATTTGGTATAAGCAGATACAGTAGTATCAGTAGTATCATACATATAGTACAAGCAGATACACTATTATATGTGCATTTGGTACATGCAGATACAGTAGTATCGTACATTTGCTACAAGTAGATACACTATTATATGTGCATTTGGTACATGCAGATACAGTAGTATCATACATATGGTACAAGCAGATACACTATTATATGTACATTTGATACAAGCAGATGCAGTAGTATATGTACATTTGGTACATGCAGATACAGTATTATACGTACATTTGGTATAAGCAGATGCAGTAGTATACGTACATTTGGTACGAGCAGATGCAGTAGTATATGTAAATTTGGTACAATCAGATACAGTAGTATACGTACATTTGCTACATGCAGATACAGTATTATAGGTGCATTTCGTACAAGCAGATGGAGTAGTATACGTACATTTTGTACAAGCAGATACAGTATTATATGTGCATTTGGTACATGCAGATACAGTATTATACGAACATTTAGTACATGCAGATACAGTATTATACGAACATTTGGTACATGCAGATACAGTAATATACGAACATTTGGTACATGCAGATACAGTATTATACGAACATTTGGTAGATGCAGATACAGTATTATACGAACATTTGGTACATGCAGATACAGTATTATAGGTGCATTTCGTACTAGCAGATGCAGTAGTATAAGTACATTTTGTACAAGCAGATACAGTATTATACGAACATTTGGTACATGCAGATACAGTAATATACGAACATTTGGTACATGCAGATACAGTATTATACGAACATTTGGTACATGCAGATACAGTATTATACGAACATTTAGTACATGCAGATACAGTATTATACGAACATTTGGTACATGCAGATAGAGTATTATACGAACATTTGGTACATGCAGATATACTATTATATGTGCATTTGGTACATTCAGTTACAGTAGTATATGTGCATTTGGTACAGACAGATACAGTAGTATCATACATTTGCTACAAGCAGATACACTATTATATGTACATTACATAAAAGCAGATGCAGTAGGATACGTACATTTGGTATATAAAGATACAGTATTATACGTACATTTGGTATAACCAGATTTAGTAGTATACGTACATTTGGTACAAACAGATGCAGTAGTATACGTACATTTTGTACTAGCAGATGCCGTAGTATACGTACATCTAGTACAAGCAGATACAGTAGTATACGTACAGTTGGTTCATGCAGATACAGTAGTATACGTACGTTTGGTACAAGCTGATATACTATTATATGTGCATTTGGTACATGCAGATACAGTACTATATGTTTATTTGGTACAGGCAGATACAGTAGTAAACGTACATTTGGTACAAGCACATCCATTATTATATGTGCATTTGGTACATGCAGATACTGTAGTATAAGTCAATTTGGTACATGCAGATACAGTAGTATACGTACATTTGGTACAAGCAGATGCAGTAGTATACGTACATCTAGTACAAGCAGATACATTGGTATACGTCCATTTGGTACAAGCAGATACATTATATACGTACATTCGGTACATGCAGATAAAGTATTATATGTGCATTTGGTACATGCAGATACAGTAGTATATATGCATTTGATACAGACAGATACGGTAGTATGCGTACATTTGGTACATGCAGATACAGTATTATACATACATTTGATACATGCAGATACAGTATTATACCCGCATTTGGTACATGCAGATACAGTAGTATACGTACGTTTGGTACATGCAGATACATAAGTATACGTGCATTTGGCACAAGCAGATGCTGAATTTTACGTACATTTGGTATATGCTGATACAGTAGTATACGTACATTTGGTACATGCAGATACAGTAGTATACGTTCATTTGGCACAAGCAGATGCAGTATTATACGTACATTTGGTACAAGAAGAGGCAGTTGTATACGGACATTTTTTACAAGCAGATACAGTATTATATGTATATTGGGTACATGCAGATACAGTAATATACGGGCATTTGGTACATGCAGATACAGTAGTATACGTAAATTTGGTACATGCAGTACATAAGTATACGTACATTTGGTACATGCAGATACAATATTATACGTGCATTTGGTACATGCAGATACAGTAGTATACGTTCATTTGGTAAATGCAGATACAGTAGTATACGTACATTTGGTACAAGCTGATATACTAATATATGTGCGTTTGGTACATGCAGATACAGTAGTATATGTTTATTTGGTACAAACAGATACAGTAGTAAACGTACATTTGGTACAATCAGATACACTATTATATTTGCATTTGGTACATGCAGATACAGTAGTATAAGTCCATTTGGTACATGCAGATACAGTAGTATACGTACATTTGGTACAAACAGATGCATTAGTATATGTACATCTTGTACAAGCAGATACTGTAGTATACGTCCATTTGGTACTAGCAGATACAGTATGATACGTACATTCGGTACATGCAGATACAGTAGTATACGTACATTTGTTACATGCAGATACAGTATTATATGTGCATTTGGTACATGCAGATACAGTAGTATACGTACATTTGGTACATGCAGATACAGTAGTATACGTACATTTGGTACATGCAGATACAGTAGTATACTTGCATTTGGTACATGCAGATACATTAGTATATGTGTATTTGGTACACACAGATACAGTAGTATACGTACATTTGGTACATGCTGATACAGTATCATACGTACATTTGGTATATGCAGATACAGTAGTTTACGAACATTTGGTACAGATAAATACAGTATTATACGTAAATTTGGTACAAGCAGATACCGCATTATACGTACATTTGGTACAAGCAGAAACACTATTATATGTGCATTTGGTAGATGCAGATACAGTAGTATATGTGCATTTGGTACAGACAGATACAGTAGTATAAGTACATTTGGTACAAGCAGATACACTATTATATGTGCATTTGGTACATGCAGATACAGTAGTATACGTACATACAGTAGTATATGTACATTTGGTACAAGCAGATGCAGTAGTATACGTACATTTGGTACATGCAGATACAGTAGTATATGTGCATTTGGTACATGCAGATACAGTAGTATACGTACATTTGGTACATGCAGATACAGTAGTATACGTACATTTGGTACATGCAGATACAGTAGTATACGTGCATTTGGTACATGCAGATACAGTAGTATATGTGCATTTGGTACAGACAGATACAGTAGTATACGTACATTTGGTACATGCAGATAAGTAGCATACGTACATTTGGTACATGCAGATACAGTAGTATACGAACATTTGGTACAGATAGATACAGTATTATACGTAAATTTGGTACAAGCAGATACCTCATTATACGTACATTTGGTACATGCAGATACAGTAGTATATGTGCATTTGTTAGAGACAGATACACAAGTATACGTACATTTGGTACAGACAGATACAGTAGTATAAGTATATTTGGTACAAGCAGATGCAGTATTATGCGTACATTTGGTACAAGCAGATACAGTAGTATACGTACATTTGGTACATGCAGATACAGTATTGTACAAGCAGATGAAGTAGTATACGTACATTTTTGTACAAGCAGATGCAGTATTATGCGTACATTTGGTACAAGCAGATACAGTAGTATACGTACATTTGGTACATGCAGATACAGTATTGTCAAGCAGATGAAGTAGTATACGTACATTTTGTACAAGCAGATACAGTATTATTTGTGCATTTGAGACAGGCATATACAGTATTATACGTACATTTTATACATTCAGATACAGTAGTATAAGTACATTTGTTACAAGCCAGGGTACACTATAATATGTGCATTTGGTACACGGAGATACAGTAGTATATGTGCATTTGGTACAGACAGATGCAGTAGTAACGTACATTTGGTACAAGCAGATACACTATTATATGTGCATTTGGTACATGCAGATACAGCAGTATACGTACATTTGGTACATGTAGATACAGTAATATACGTACATTGGTACAAGCAGATGCAGTAGTATACGTACATTTTGTACAAGCAGATACAGTATTATACATACATTTGATACATGGAGATACAGTATTATACACGCATTTGGTATATGCAGATACAGTAGTATACGTACATTTGGTACATGCAGATGCAGTATTATACGCGCATTTGGTACAAGAAGAGGCAGTTGTATACGTACATTTTTTTACAAGCAGATACAGTATTATATGTACATTTGGTACATGCAGATACAGTAATATACGAGCATGTGGTACATGCAAATACAGTAGTATACGTACATTTGGTACATGCTGATACAGTAGTATACGTACATTTGGTACATGCAGATACAGTAGTATAAGTACATTTGGTTCATGCAGTTACAGTAGTATAGCGTTAATTTGGTACTGCAGAAACAGTAGTACGTACATTTGGTACATGCAGATAGAGTAGTATACGTTAATTTGATACATGCAGATACAGTAGTATACGTACATTTGGTAACAAGCAGATGCAGCATTATACGTACATTTGGTACAAGCAGAGGCAGTAGTATACGTACATTTGGTACAAGCAGATAAAGTATTATATGTCCATTTGATACATGCAGATACAGTATTATACGTGCATTTGGTACATGCAGATACAGTAATAACGTGCATTGGTACATGCAGATACAGTAGTATACGTGCATTTGGTACATGCAGATACCGTAGTATACGTACCTTTGGTACAAGCAGATACAGTAGTATACGTACATTTGGTACATGCAGATACAGTAGTATACGTACATTTGGTACCTGCAGATACAGTAGTATACGTACATTTGGTACAGACAGATACAGTATTATACGTACATTTTGGAACAAGCAGATACCGTATTATATATGCATTTGGTACATGCAGATACAGTAGTATATGTGCATTTGGTACAGACTGATACAGTAGTATACGTGCATTTGGTACTAGCAGATACACTATTATATGTGCATTTGGTACATGCAGCTATAGTAGTATACGTACATTTCGTACATGCAGATACAGTAGTATACGTACATTTGGTACATGCAGATACAGTAGTATACGTACATTTGGTACAGACAGATACAGTATTATACGTACATTTGGTACAATCAGATACCGTATTATATTTGCGTTTTGTAAATGCAAATACAGTAGTATATCTGCATTTGGTACAAGCAGATACAGTAGTATATGTGCTTTTGGTACAGACTGATACAGTAGTATACACGCATTTGGTACTAGCAGATACACTATTATATGTGCATTTGGTACATGCAGATATAGTAGTATATGTGCATTTGTACAGACTGATACAGTAGTATACGTGCATTTGGTACTAGCAGATACACTATTATATGTGCAATTTGGTACATGCAGATAGAGTAGTATACGTACATTTTGTACATGCAGATAAAGTAGTATACGTCATTAGGGACTTGTAGATACAGTAGTATACGTACATTTAGTACAGACAGATACAGTAATATACGTACATTTGGTACACGCCAGATACCGTATTATATGTGCGTTTTGTAAATGCAAATACAGTAGTATATGTTGCATTTGGTACAAGCAGATCCATTAAAATACGTACATTTGGTACAAGCAGATGCAGTGTTATACGTACATTTGGTACAAGCAGATGAAGTAGTATAAGTACATTTGACATATGCAGATACAGTTTTGGTACATGCAGATTACAGTAGTATACGTACAATTGGTACCTGCAGATACAGTAGTATACGTACATTTGGTACATGCAGATACAGTGGTATACGTACATTTGGTACATGCAGATACAGTCGTTTACGTACATTTGGTACTTTCATGTTATTAATTAAGTGTTTTCATATTGGCCGAGTTATTGGTCCAATGACTGTCATATTGGCCCAAGGCCGAAGACCGCTGGCCAATATGACAGTCCGAAATTCAATAACTCATCCAATATGAAAACACTTAATTAATGAAATTTTTTATTAATTAACTACCTTATACGGGCGAAGCCCGGACGCGACGCTGCCGAAGACGACGGCCGGCGAAGCCCTCTTGCAGTAACGCGAGTATGAAAAGTTACTTGTTTTCATACATACTATGCGATACTTATTTTTCGTCATGTTTCGCGCCGCCATTTTCAATCCGTATGCTGGGCAGCAGACGTCAAATGAAGGGCAAAGTTTTAGGTAGGTAAAGTGGAAGACCAGTCAATTTCGAACGTTTTTTTTTGTTTGTTTTTTTGTTTTGGGTCTTTAAATTTAATTTTTATATGTAAGTGAAACGTTTAATTTTAGAAATATAACATTATATAAATACCTACCGTAAAAAAAGAGAGTAGTTTTCGAAAAAAAGTAAAATTTGATCGCATGGGGGGTCACGTGGTCACAAACGCATAAAGTGATGACGTCAAACTTTGGGTGATACTATTCCCCGGTAGATTCCCGGTTATTCCGGTTATTTTGCGGTTGAAAAGGGATGGCAAGTTTGTTGATGTTTCTGATGGTTTAATGCTTTATTTATGTATTCCATTTTGGAAGAAAGGAATAGTGTAATTAAGTCCTGAATATTGGTGTCAAGTTCAAGCTCTTGATGTCTACTAATATATAATATAAGGTAAAGGTAAATAGTGTTTAAACGTGAATGTTTTACAAAATAATGTATGAACAACAATATTTATTTTTCTCAGGATTTGGCTTCAAAAGCGGGCCACAATTATTTGAAGACCACAAAGTTTCCCGACACACTTGGGGTGTCCGGAGGCATTCCAGTAACATCTAACATTGTTGGCTTGTAATCGTAGTAATAGTATTAACCAGGACCATATACCCCATATTCTGTGCTACTTTGACTAATTGTGGTCAGTTTTTAAGACATGTCTTTTTTTCTCCATTTCTTTTTCCTCCTGACAAGCTTCCAGGTAATTGCTCGTAATGTTGTAGTAATTTCTGACTAGGCTTCCACTGAAAGCATTCTAGGTAGGAGGTTTTAAATGTTTGGCTTGCTTTCTGTCCTTAATTCTTCTCTGAACACTGTTGTGCTTCTCTTTCATTACAAATACATTGTCAGATGTATATGTAATGCACTGCTCTCATGAATTGATATATCCTTAATCTTATCCTGCATAACTCTGTCAAGCGTTTCAAAAGCAGATGCTGATTCTTCTTTGCTTTTCATGTGTAATTATAGCCTATATTGGTAGACAATTATTTAATCAAAATATTTAGGAAATAGTTGCTCATGTTCACGGATGATATTTTACCAATGTGTCTATTCAAAATAACAGCGGCACAAATTAGCACTCGCCCACTCGCCATTGGCGAGTAAAAAATGGTCTGGGCGACCAAAATTTGACTTTCACACGCCCATGTGGCGACCAAAAATATTCAATCCAAAAAAACAGGAAAAGGGTAATCATTCAACACAAACATTTAAGTTCGAGGATTTTACCCAGCAGATTTTGCTTTGGTCCTGTGAACTACGTACTTTTGGCCGAAATAGACAAACTCTTAACAAAATAATAACGAAATTATAATCAAACCCAGATCAAATGTATCATTACTCGTAACTTTCCATCTGTGGCAATGCCATACCACTGAAATTTACCCTTCTGCATTAATCATTCAAACATTCTTCAACACTCGTAGAAGCAATTGCACCATTCTTATGTGTGTAGCTTGTGTTCGTCTCAAGTGATATCTTTGGGCAATTTTATATTTTTAAAACGATTTGCAGAAATGGGGACCAGCATGTCAGATTACTAATTGTGACTGGCATTGAGTTATGTTCTACCACAAATTAATAGCATAACATATTTGGATGTGGGTGACAAGACAGTCGCGAAACTTTCATTTATTATTGACACTAAATATATTTAAATTAATTAATATGATTACATATTTGGAGTTGGAACAGTGGCTAACCTTTACTTTATCTAGTGAAATTAAGGACTTTAGGGACTAACTTAAATTCGTTTGATGGTGGGGTGAGAAAATGATTGATTCAATATCACTATTACATAACATAGTTGGTGGTGGGTGACATCACAGTCGCTAATTACCTTTTATTTATTAATAATATTAATCTTTCTTTTTTTTTAAATAAATTAATATTGCAAGGCGGGTGACATGATAGTCACTAATATTTTCATTATCAAAACATCCTTCATATAAAACAACCACACAATGTCAAAATTCTGGAACAAAGACAGCCTATCTGGACCTAGATACACATGATGGCAATTTGCACATGTTATAGACTTGATTGTTAAATTAAGGCCCCGTGTGGTTCCCGGGGGCCCCCGTCTGATTGATTATGAATAAACATGGCTATTTCTATAATAATTCATCAACTTCTAGTCATATCTGAACATTTTCCCCCAATCTATAATGATTTGACGCGATTAACTATGTACTGGAGTGGGGCAAGCAATTATAAAACTATGTTAGCATAAAAAGTTGAAGTAAATTCGGATACGCTTTATTTCAGATGCTTTAACAACTTCTACTTTCTCTATTGGGAATGAGCCAGAATGCAGAAAATCACATCTAAATTTAAAAATGTTCTGGGGGTCATGCCCCCAAACCCGCCTAGCAGCCTCCAGCGATACATGCGGTCGACGAACAACCACTGGTCGTTCGGCTTCGCATCCGAAATGGTTCATGAAAATGGCGAATGTCTCATTAAATTCAAGCAAATGGGACATTATGTCGCATTGAAATTCACTCCTAGGGTGATCCCTGGTGTACTAAATATGAAATGAAGGCCGAATATTATTGTTCTTTCTTTTCCGTTTAGCTCAATGCGAATTAAAAAATACAATATAATGCTAGTGCATAAAATACACGTCTACGAACGGCAGGACGATTTTTGATATGTGCCATCCTCCGTCTAGGGTGCATCTATAAACGTCCGTATGTAAAAAAGCACCCAAAGACGTCAAATAAATGAGACTAAGTATTATGTTAACCCTGCATCACATCGTTTTAGATCTATTTTAAAATAGTTAGCTTCGACCGTCTTGAGGCTTTGCCTTGTTCATATTATCTCTCTTGTATTCCTATGTTTTAAATATCATTTACAGGTAAGAAAAAACAAGAGATATATTTTCAAGATAACATTTAATAACAAGCATCTGATTCAAATAAATCTTCCATTGTTACCGCACGATGGCGCGTGGGAAATTCACACATGAACTTGATAATATCTATATTTTACAGAATTTACAAATAATCAAACCTTAATTATTTTGATTGTCTACATTATATAGGTGAACTAGTTTATCATCGAAAAGCTGCGACGTTGTGTTTTTTCTTCAAAATGGCGTCCTTAAAGAAAACAAAGTATTGGTCGTATTGGCCGTGTTGGCTTATCCAATCAGATTGCTTGCATTTCATATTGGCCGAGTTTTTTCATACAGGCCGAGTTTCTCTCCATATTGACCTTGTTTTTACCATATGATGCGTGCAATTTCCTGCAAACTACGGCAGATATTAAGTAGTTAATAAATAAATGCAGATATAGTAGTATACGTACCTTTGGTACATGCAGATACAGCAGTATACGTACATTTGGTACAGACAGATACAGTAGTATACGTACATTTGGTACATGCAGATACAGTATTATACGTACATTTGGTACATGTAGATACAATAGTATATGCACATTTGGTACATGCAGACACAGTATCATACGTACATGTGGTAAAAGCAGATGCATTATTATACGTACATTTGGTACATGCAGATATACTATTACACGTACATTCGGTACAAGCAGATGCAGTATTATACGAACATTTGGTCCAAGCAGATACAGTATTATATGTGCATTTGGTACATGCAGATACAGTAGTATACGTACATTTGGAACATGCAGATACAACAGTATACGTACATTTGGTACAAGCAGATACAGTATTATAAGTACATTTGGTACATGCAGATACAGTAGTATAGGTAAATTTGGTACATGCAGATACAGTAGTATACGTACATATGGTACAAGCAGATACAGTATTATATGTGCATTTGGTACAAGCAGATACAGTATTATATGTGCATTTGGTGCATGCAGATACAGTAGTAAACGTACATTTGGTACAAGCAGATACAGTAGTATACGTACATTTGCTGCATGCAGATACAGTAGTATACGTACATGTGGTACATGTAGATGCAGTAGTATATGTAAATTTGGTTCATGCAGATACAGTAGTATACGTACATTTGGTACAAGCAGATACAGTAGTATACGTACATGTGCTGCATGCAGATACAGTAGTATACGTACATTTGGCCCAGACAGATACAGAAGTATACGTATATTTGGTACATGTAGATGCAGTAGTATACGTACATTTGGAACAAGCAGATACAGTAGTATACGTACATTTGGTACAGACAGATACAGTAGTATACGTATATTTGGTACATGTAGATGCAGTAGTATATGTAAATTTGGTTCATGCAGATACAGTAGTATACGTACATTTGGAACATGCAGATACAGTAGTATACGTACATTTGGTACAAGCAGATACAGTAGTATACGTACATTTGGTACATGCAGATACAGTAGTATACGTACATTCGGTACATGCATATACAGTAGTATACGTACATTTGGTCCACACAGATACAGTAGTATACGTACATTTGGTCCAGACAGATACAGTAGTATACGTATATATGGTGCATGCAGATAAAGTATTATAAGTATAGATACAGTAGTATATGTACATTTGGTACAAGCAGATACAGTATTATATGTGCATTTGGTACATGCAGATACAGTAGTATACGTACATTTGGTGCATGCCTATACAGTAGTATACGTATATTTGGTACATGTAGATGCAGTAGTATATGTAAATTTGGTTCATGCTGATACAGTAGTATACGTACATTTGGTACAAGCAGATACAGTAGTATACGTACATTTGCTGCATGCAGATACAGTATTATACGTACATTTGGCCCAGACAGATACAGTAGTATACGTACATTTGCTGCATGCAGATACAGTAATGTACGTACATTTGGTACATGCAGATACAGTAGTATACTTAAATTTGGTACATGCAGATACATTATTATATGTACATTTGGTACATGCAGATACAGTAGTGTACGTACATTTGGTACATGCAGATACAGTAGTGTACGTACATTTGGTACATGCAGATACAGTGGTATACGTACATTTGGTACAAACAGATACAGTATTATACGTGCATTTGGTACAAGCAGATACAGTATTATATGTGCATTTGGTACATGCAGATACAGTAGTATACGTACATTTGGTGCATGCCTTTACAGTAGTATACGTATATTTGGTACATGTAGATGCAGTAGTATATGTAAATTTGGTTCATGCAGATACAGTAGTATACGTACATTTGGTTCATGCATATACAGTAGTATACGTACATTTGGTCCAGACAGATACAGTAGTTTACGTATATTTGGTGCATGCAGATACAGTAGTATACGTACATTTGGTACAAGCAGATACAGTAGTATAGGTACACTTGGTACAGACAGACGTACATTTGGTACATGCAGATACAGTATTATACGTACATTTTGAACATGCAGATACAGTGGTATACGTACATTCGGTACATGCATACACAGTAGTATACGTACATTTGGTCAAGACAGATAAAGTAGTATACGTACATTTGGTACATGCAGATAAAGTATTATACGTACAGATACAGTTATAAACGTACAGATACAGTAGTATACGTATATTTGGTACATGCAAATACAGTATTATACCTATATTTGGTACATGCAGATACAGTAGTATACGTACATTTGGTGCATGCAGATACAGTAATGTACGTACATTTGGTACATGCAGATACAGTAGTATACTTAAATTTGGTACATGCAGATACATTATTATACGTACATTTGGTACATGCAGATTCAGTAGTGTACGTATATTTGGTACATGCAGATACAGTAGTGTACGTACATTTGGTACATGCAGATACAGTAGTATACGTACATTTGGTACAAACAGATACAGTATTTTACGTACATTTGGTACATGCAGATACCGTAGTATACATACATTTTGTCCAGACAGATACAGTAGTATACGTACATTTGGTACAGGCAGGTACAGTATTATACGTACATTTGGTACAAGAAGATATAGTAGTATACGTACATTTGGTACATGCAGATACCGTAGTAAACGTACATTTGGTTCAGACAGATACAGTAGTATACGTACATTTGGTACATGCAGATATAGTAGTATAACTATATTTGGTACATTCAGATACAGTAGTATACGTACATTTGTTTCAGACGGATACAGTAGTATACGTACATTTGTTCCAAACAGATAGAGTAGTATACGTACATTTGGTCCAGACAGATACAGAAGTATACGTACATTTGGTCCAAACAGATACAGTAGTATACGTACATTTTGTCCAGACAGATACAGTACTATAAGTACATTTGGTACATGCAGATACAGTAGTATATGTACATTTGCTACATGTAGATACAGTAGTATACGTATATTTGGTACATGCAGATACCGTAGTATAAGTACATTTGGTACATGCAGGTACAGTATTATACGTACATTTGGTCCAGACAGATACAGTAGTAAACGTACATTTGGTCCAGACAGATACAGTAGTATACGTACATTTGGTTCATGCAGGTACAGTATTATACGTACATTTGGTCTAGACAGATACAGTAGTAAACGTACATTCAGTCCAGAAAGATACAGTAGTGTACGTACATTTGGTACATTCAGATACAGTAGTATACGTGCATTTGCTACATGTAGATACAGTAGTATACGTACATTCGGTACATGCATATACCGTAGTATACGTACATTTGGTACAGACAGATACAGTAGTATACGTACATTAGGTACATGTAGGTACAGTATTATACGTACATTTGGTACAGACAGATACAGTAGTATACGTACATTTGGTCCAGACAGATACAGTAGTATACGTACATTTGGTACATGCAGGTACAGTATTATACGTACATTTGGTACTGACAGATACAGTAGTATACGTACATTTGGTACATTCAGGTACAGTATTATACGTACATTTGATACAGACAGATACAGTAGTATACGTAAATTTGGTACATGCAGGTACAGTATTATACGTACATTTGCTACATATAGATACAGTAGTATACGTACATTTGGTACAGACAAATACAGTAGTATACGTACATTTGGTACATGCAGATGCAGTATTATACGTACATTCGATACAGACAGATACAGTAGTATATGTACATTTGGTCCAGACAGATACAGTAGTATATGTACATTTGGTCCAGACAGATACAGTAGTATACGTACATTTGGTACATACAGATACAGTATTATACGTACATTCGGTACAGACAGATACAGTAGTATACGTACATTTGGTCCAGACAGATACTGTAGTACACGTACATTTGGTCCAGACAGATACAGTAGTATACGTTCATTTGGTCCAGACAGATACAGTAGTAGTATACGTATATTTGGTACAAGCAGATACAATAGTATACGCACATTTGGTACATGCAGACACAGTATCAAACGTACATATGGTAAAAGCTGATACAGTATTACACGTACATTCGGTACAAGCAGATGCAGTATTATACGTACATTTGGTCCAAGCAGATACAGTATTATATGTGCATTTGGTACATGCAGATACAGTAGTATACGTACATTTGGTACATGCAGGTACAGTATTACACGTACATTCGGTACAAGCAGATGCAGTATTATACGTACATTTGGTCCAAGCAGATACAGTATTATATGTGCATTTGGTACATGCAGATACAGTAGTATACGTACATTTGGTACATGCAGATACAACAGTATACGTACATTTGGTACAAGCAGATACAGTATTATACGTACATTTGGTACATGCAGATACAGTAGTATAGGTAAATTTGGTACATGCAGATACAGTAGTATACGTACATATGGTACAAGCAGATACAGTATTATATGTGCATTTGGTACAAGCAGATAGAGTATTATATGTGCAGTTGGTACAAGCAGATGCAGTATTATACGTGCATTTGGTGCAAGCAGATACAATAGTATACGTACATTTGGTACAGGCAGATGCAGTATTATACGTACATTTGTTACATGCAGATACAGTATTATATGTGCATTTGGTACATGCAGATACAGTAGTATACGTACATTTGGTACATGCAGATACAGTAGTATACGTGCATTTGTTACATGCAGATACAGTATTATACGTAAATTCGGTGCATGCAGATAAGTAGTATACGTATGTGCACGTGCTTTTTGTCCGCACGGCGCTTTTTGTCCTCGGCGCTTTTTGTCTGCACAAAATTTGAAAAAGTGACGCTTTTTGTCCCCGCGGCGCTTTTTGTCCGCAGAAAAAAATTAAAAAATGATGCCTTTTGTCCACATGGCGCTTTTTGTCCCCACAAAATTTGAAAAAGTGACGCTTTTTGTCCTCGCGGTGCTTTTTGTCCTCAGAAAAAATGAAAAAATGATGCCTTTTGTCCGCATGGCGCTTTTTGTCCGCACAAAATATAAAAAGTGACGCCTTTTTTCCGCGATGCGCTTTTTGTCCACATAAATTCAGAAAAATTTATCCTTTTTGTCCGCACAGTGTTCGAGACGCTTTTTATCTACAGAAAAAAAGTCTCTGTAAGTTACAAATGCCCCCAATGTGGTTTTGACCTTTTATTTTTAAGTGTGAGCTTGACCTTAGAGCCACGGACCTGGATTTCGTCACGTTATGTCAGAGTTATTCACAGGACACGATTGTGTGAACGTACGGACTGACACACGGACGGACGGTGGGACTACTATATGCCTCTCTTAAAACTACGCTTTTTGTTCGCCGAAAATCTTAAGATGGGGTAAAATTGTGTACGTTCATCTAACTTTTTCAGTAATGTTCTATATTATTATGTGGCAGAGATAAAATATTGTTAATCATCATATGAAATCGCTTCTTTGACACGTTCGAGAATCTCACCTTCTGTACTGAATCGGCAGTAATAAGAGTTAAAGGCGGAGGATTTCCAGTTATGCGGTAAGAATATGTCCAAATTGAAGTAGATGAGATGAACAGAAATTTTACCAACACAAAAAAGCTTATACGTTGAGAGCTTATACTTGTTAGACCGTCCCTCCCCCGGGGAAATTGTGTAGGCTCTACTTTTCTGAAAGTCCATTACGTATGTAGTAATGTGCAACTTGTCTGCCATTTTATCGTGTTACATGTTGTAGAATAAGTTACCTCCAAAATAATAATTATATTTACTGCATTTTGAAGACTAAAATATATGGAAGAAAAGGTTTGTATTTTAATTTTTCTTCATTAGTCCTGCCTATTATAATTCACACTTTCGCTTCACTTACTTTTTATACCTTGGATACCTGCGTTTCTATGCCTACGTTACCTTAATTTTCGTTACATTGTTTTATTAAGAACATTAATGATGTTACGAACATTATTCCTAACCGTACATGTATCACAGACAATCACATACGTCCTCATGATGTTTTGTTGTTGTAATGTCCGTTACATAGTGTGTTTTTAAATTAGTTTCTATTTTCCCAATGTTAAAAGAAAGTAGCACACATCCAATCATTACCTTAACATCCCCTTTTTTTTAATTAACATGAAATACGATTGCATTACTGAAAGCCGGATCAATATTTTTTACCCATCAAATATGAAGATCCGTCATTTTGGACGTACCAGAGTTTTCTATATTTTGACCCTTGGAAAAATATAACCTTATCCTCACGTTAACTTTTAGCACGCGCTAAACATCCTGTACCCAGTGTTAGTATCGCTCCTCAACATCCGGAACACGTGTGTAAAAACGTTAAAAGTTGTCGTAATGCTTCTTTTTGAATTGGTTAGCTTCGCTAAACTACTTTCTTTTCGACTGATGTGCAAGAAAAAGCATCTACCCCGTCTGTCTGCGTAAGATAATGGATATTTCAGGACTCGGACTCGGACGGAAGATAAAGAAACAACCTTATCTCCGCGCTCTTCCTAAAATATAATTATCTTACCCAGAGAGACGCTATAGATACTTATAGTCTGTGTCAGAAAGTATGCAGTTTCTGATGTGGGTGAGGATTGATATTGATTTCTTGCATACCCGACAAGGATATCCGCCATTTTACCGGAGCTAGATATTTCCATCTCATCACCCTAGGGTCGAGATAAAATTCAAGCGTGCCATCATCCGGTAATCAGGAAAGTATGCAAGACGTTAGTAGCTGGCGGCTTCAACGCACACAATGTCTCTGATATGCAAGAAAATGAATCTATCCTGGGTATTCGGTTCAGATAGGGAATTCCAACTCTCGGTATGATTGTTTTAATCGGAACCTCGGCTGAGCCTCCGTTCCGATAAACACTTATACCTCGGGTTGGATTTCCTTGTCTTTACAGGATACCCAATGAACGATTCTTATCATGTTCATTCTGATGTATACGTCTTCCTATGATGAAAACAGAACATCGTGATCATCAGCAATGACAAATATTTCATCTGGAATGGTAAGCTGGTGACATATTCCCACAGGCAAAGTAGAGATTGGATGTATCGTGCATGTCTGTCTGGTGTCCACTGGACGCAAATGCGATTAATACATTTTGTCGTATTGTCGTGATTACTAATGTAACCTTTTAAATCACAAAAGGCCTCCGTGTTCACCCCAGAGAGCAGGCAAGTTGGGGTTTCACTTCGCCTCTTGCACTCGAACTACTTCAATAGATCTAGGGACGCACGCGTCTGCCATAAAGTCAACGCAAGGCTTCAAATGATAAGTATTTCAAACACACTAAATCGTCAAACGTACCAGGAACTGCGTTAACGTCATACAATTACAGCATATTCATTTGTCAATTTATATTTGGCTCAACTGATATTTCTAAGCAGTAGAGCATTTTGCTTTTGTCAATTCTATCTGAATTGCCATCAGTTGTTGCAAGATATCGAGCCTAGAGGATATGGTAACTTCAGCTTAAGATTTGTCTTATACCTGACGAATAAGGGAACTAATTAACCAAATATAGTGTGTTACAGATCTGGTCAGCGTTTTGTGTTAATTAACAAGTCATTGAGAATTATAGCATGGTGTTATCAGCATGATACTGTAATAAATCATAAGCAACACATCTCTATGCTGGAATACGAGACGATCGGAAGTATAGATCAAAGTCATTGACATAAAATCGGAATGGGGTTTGTGAATCCAATGATAGATTCCGTGGTTCTTCTTAAGCCATTTGAAATGTTCTTTGTTCAGGATTGATGCAGTTTTGTGCACGAAAAAAATAGTTATCATGCCATATTTATCTGGAGATTGACCTCTAGCAGTTTTGCTCTAAATTGAGTGTAATGCACCAGTGATATTACTGGTATGCTGTATACTTTCTACTGTAATTGATAGTTGGTGAATAGTTATGGGACTTAGAGCGATACTAAATCTTGTTCTGGAGAAATTTATTTATTTGACAAGGTGACAGATTGTGTCGAGACACGGGGTGTCATTAAATATACTGGAAAGTGTCTGGTGTAGTTATAAAGCTTCTCCGAGAACATTGGACATTAAGTTGAATATGTATATACATGTCAAGTTCATTCTCCTTTGTGTCTGTTTTTGATAAAACTGAGTATTATTAGTATAGTGTTTAAATACTAGTTTATATTAAAGCAAGACTAACTTACATTCGATGGTGACAACCTTTGATTATTCTTAGAGTTTTGCCTTAAAGTAACACAAGCGCCAAATTTTGCTATAAAAACGTTCTTCAAAACTCTACCCATTTGTCGATGTCGCAAGATGATGCATATATACGAATTAAAACTGTATATTATCCACGGGTTAATAAAATACCCGCACATGACGTGTGTGAAATGAATTTAGAGTTTGTAACTTTTTATTTGAAGCTTCAAGCAATAACAAAAAGGCGATGTTTTTGGCTGGCCGGATTTCATGTTTATATTGTAATTCTAGAGTTAGAATTTGCAGTTATAAATTAGTTACATATATATGTGCATTGATTGTAAAACTTGCCTGCTGTTGGTGGGTGGGTTACTTTAAAAGCAGGATACAGTGTAACAAAGTGAAGATGCCATAACATGCCGTTGTTTTGTGAGGGGGCAACTGTTATACACAAACCTTTCAAAAACAGAAGTGCAGGACTAGGAAATAATTAATAACGAAACACATTTACATGTATAAATGAAATCATGTTGTTGTTTTCTGAAATACGGACAACAAAACAAGAGGCCCAAAAGGGCATGTAGACGCTCTACTTGCTAAAACGGAACATAAAATTCCCATCAGTACTTATTTTAAAAACATTGCAAAAACAAAAGGACCATACATTGCTCACAAGGTAATCATGGGCAATAAGTCTGCTGTGTCTAGTCTGGCATGGGTATTTTTTATTTTTTCTCACGTTCTTCTATGAATGAGATTTCATAACTAGAGTGTTCACAAGGCTTAATATTTTTCAGCGGCCATAACTCGGGTTAAATTACTCCGATCTCGCTGGTTTTCGAACTTGTCCCAGCTTTCATTGACATATAGACACTGGCAAGTTTCGTTTAGATCCGATTAATATTAAAGGCTCTAGAGTGTTCACAAGGTGGAAAATAGCATTTTTCAGAAAAACAAAGGCCAAAACTCCGGTGTTACTGACCAGATTTAGCTGGTTTTTGAACTTGTCCGAGCTTTTATTAAAATGAACAATCTGTGCATGTTTAGTAAAGATCAAATAATAAATGAAGGTTCTAGAGTGTTCACAAGGCTAAATATGGCATTTTTCAGAAAAACAAGGGCCATAACTCCGGTGAATTTTTTCCGATCTCGCTGGTTTTCAAACTTGTGCAATCTTTCAATGATATAAAAATACTGGCACTGTTTCGTTAAGATCCGATTAATATTGAACCCTAGAGTGTTCACAAGGCAGAAAAATAGCATTTTTCAGAAATACAAAGGCCATAACTCCGGTGTTAGCGACCCGATTTGTCTGGTTTTCAAAATTATCCCAGCTTTCGTTAATATTAAGAATCTTTGCAAGTTTGGTAAAGATCAAATAATAAATGAAGGTGCTAGAGTGTTCACAAGGCTTAATATTGCATTTTTCAGCAAAACAAGGGCCATAACCCCGGTGAAATTATTCCGAGCAGACGGGAATACGAACTTATTCGAGCTTTCATTGATATAAAGACGCTGGCAAAGTTTTGTTTAGATCCGATTAATAATGAAGCCCATAGAGTGTTCACAAAGAAAAAGTTAATGGACAGACAGACAGACGGACGACGGACAACTCGTCATCCCATAATCTATGCTGGCGTTTGGCCAGTAGAGCTAAAAACTCGCATTTAAGATAATAGGGTCTGTTGACGCTCTACTGGCTAAAGATAAAGTTTATGTATAAGGGGTCATAACTCTTTCAAATATCATTCAACTGATGCATGGTGATGACATAGGCAACTAGCTTTGGTACTGATCATCCCTGACAAGTTTTGTTTAATTACGGCCAGAGGTTCATGATAACTAGATCTAGTCTGTGCAAAGTTAGTGTATTACAACCTTTCTTGCCCAATGAAACCCGTGGCCTCCAATTACACATCCGCCGCGCTACCGACAGGGCCGAGAAAGCCATCTCTACCAGAACAAGGCATTGCTAGGTGCAATTAGGCCTGGTACTGATCATCCTCGCCAAAATTTGTTGAAATCCGATGAGTTCAGAAGAGACTAATCTGGACAAAGTTGTTTATTAAAACCTTCAAAAGGCCATAACTCTGCCAAAATCATTCAACCGGAATATGATGAATATTCACACAAATAGGCTTGATACTGATTGGTCATCCTTGTCAAGTTTCGATGAAATCCAGCAAAAGGGTTCGGGAGAATTTGTTCAAGCTCGAGAATGCTAAGGAACCAGAGGATTAACTTTAAGGGAAGAAGACCTAGCTCGGAAAATGTGTATCAGAAACCTCTAAAGAGCCCATACTCATCAAAAATCTGTAAACTGGAACACGACGATCCCTGTAAAGTTTCGTTGAAAAATAGCAATTTATCTAAATCAAGGGCATGACTCAGGTTTTATTGTTCTATTCCTATCTGGCTGTTTTTTGAACATGTCCAAGCATTTATTAATATTTAACAATGTGAAAAAGATTGGTAAAGATCAGATAACAAAATAAGGCCCTACCGTTTTAACGAGGCAAAATGTAGCATTTTTAACTAAATAAAGGGCCATAACTTCACTAGTACTGATCCGAACTGGCTGGTTTCGAAACTGTCCAAGCTTTTATTGACATGAACAATCTGGTAGAGTTTGGTAAAGATCGCATGAAACATAAAGGCTCTATTCATAATTTTGATAAAGCATCATCAAAATAAACTGACCAATCAGTGAAAGGGAAATCTGAGACCTCACTTCCGGTAGGTGATAGAGGTTATAATAGCGTAAATGAGTCTCCATTGCCCTTCCATAGTAAAGTTAGAATGTTGACAACTTGTTAAAAACTCAAACCTCTTTAGAATTCTGTGAAACTTACTTTATCATGCAAATAAACATGTCTGCTATTAAACATCAACAAGGAAATAGGGGGTTTAATACCTTCTAAGAAACATTTCTTCAGCTGTTTGCTAACACCGGGTAAAAGGTCAACACTATTTTTACCCCTTGCAATTTCATACCCTGTCTACTTTCACTTCTCAAATTTATATCAAAATCTGTCAAAAACATGATGAGCAGCATTTTCAAATATCAACAACATGTCCAGAATACAGTTACAGCCAAAAAATAACAGGAAACTGCAATAAAAAAAGGTTTTTAAAGAAAAAAAGATTAGCACTCTTTAATACTGAACTACTTTCGACTGCACCAGGCGAGCACATCCTGTTGATTTAGTGTAATTAGACCTAAACTCGGTCTTTATCCTTGCTGTTCAACCAAGTTTACTGTTAAAACACAGACCTAAAAACAATATGTCTGTGATTAAAATTAAGGTATCAACAGTGTGACTATTTTAAAACTCTGCATATTTCATGCATGTTTATGCAAATTGATTCAGTATGTTTACCACTCAAAATGGAATATTGAAAATTATATCTGTTTTACTCGGTCAATGATTTTTATTTTACTACAGAATTTAAGTATAAAAACTGAGTAATACAAATGTTATCACCTAATGAAAATAAAGTAAAATCTCAACATTTTGGCAATTAAAAAATATGAATTGTCTAAACGAGGCAACATAGAGCATTTTTAACTAATTCAAGGGCCATAACTCCGCCATCTGACTGCTTTTTTAGCTTCTCTGAGCATTCATTGCTAATAACAATAGTTTCAAGTTTGGTAAAAATCAGATGAAAAATGAAAGGTCTTAAACAAGTGAAAATATTTAAACAAGGTAAACTATAACATATTTAACTTATTCAAGGGCCATACCCTTGCTGTTACTGGTCCGATCATACTGGTTTTCGAACTTGTTCGAGCTTGCATTGATATTAACACTCTGGTAAAGTTTGGTAAAGATTAAATGAAAAACGAAGACCTATTGTCTTAACGAGACAAATGTTAACAACAGACGACGGACAACTCGGCATCCCATAAGGTCTGCACAGCTTATTAAAGACACATTTTCCAACGCTAGTTGGTCGTTGAAAAAAAGCATTGGAAGCTTGAATATTTCCAGCCAGCACGCTTCATGGCTGATTAACTCCGGTATATTGAGGCCCGCTCTTACTTTTTTTATTTGTATAGCATTTCTGTATTGAGGGTAAGAATAGTTTAACAACTCTTTGTAATTTACTTTAAAGAAACATATGTTCATAATTTAGCTTTTGAACAAAAAACATATCTGGTATTTCTTAATTGTTTTAGACCAAAAATCATAGCACAACACAATAAATATACAAACTTCTTTAATGAGTTATTATTAGTACTGGTCACAAATGCTTTATTGGGTGGACCTCATTATCTGAAAAAAAGTCGAATATCACACTTTGCTCATGAAAATGTATGGCTAACTGTGATTTACATTTAGATTTAAATTTCTCCCCCTCCAAATACAGTAGGCTCGAATTATGTATTATGGACATTGGCAGGTCAAGTTTTGACAACAAGTTTTGTCAAGTGCTACAAGCGTCTCACGGACAAAAAGCGTTTCTTTTTCTGAATTTATATGGACAAAAAGAGCCGCGCGGACAAAAGGTGTCACATTTTTCAGATTTTGTTCGGACAAAAAGCGTCATGCAGACAAAAGGCATCATTTTTTCTGTGGACAAAAAGCCCTGCGCGGACAAAAGGCGTCACTTTTTCAGATGTTGTGCGGACAAAAAGCGCCATGTTGACAAAAAGCATCATTTTTTTCTGTGGACAAAAGGCGCCGCGCGGGCAAAAAGCGTCACTTTTTCCAAATTGTGTGCGGACAAAAAGCGCCATGCGGAAAAAAGGCATCATTTTTTCACTTTGTCTGCGGACAAAAAGAACCACGCGGACAAAAAGAGTCACTTTTTCAAATTTTATGCGGACAAAAAGCGCCACATGTGCGGACAAAAGGCATCTTTTTTAAATTTTTTCTGCAGACAAAAAGCGCCGCGCGGACAAAAAGCGTCACTTTTTCAAATTTTGTGCGGACAAAAAGCGCCATGCGGACAAAAAACATAATTTTTTCTGCGGACAAAAAGCGCCGCGCGGGCAAAAAGCTTCACTTTTTCAAATTGTGTGCGGACAAAAAGCGCCATGCAGGCAAAAGGCATCATTTTTTCACTTTGTCTGCGGAAAAGCAGATGCAATATTATTCCTACATGTGGTACAAGCAGATACAGTAGTATACGTATTATACGTACATTTGGTACGGACAGATGCAGTATTATACGTGTATTTGGTCCAGTCATATAAAGTATTATATGTACATTTCGTCCGTACAGATGCAGTATTATACGTACATTTGGTACAGAAAGATGCAGTTTTATACGTACATTTGGTACAAACAAATGCAATATCATTCGTACATTTGGTCGAGGCATACACAGTATTATACGTACATTTCGTACGTACAGATGCAGTATTATACGTACATTTGGTACAGAAAGATGCAGTGTTATATGTACATTTGGTACAAACAGATGCAGTATTATACGTACATTTCGTATGTACAGATGCAATATTATACGTACATTTGGTACAAGAAGATGCAGTGTTATACGTACATTTGGTACGAGCAGATGCAGTATTATACGTATACATGTATTTGCCTCAAGCAGATGAGGTAATATACGTACATTTGGTACAAGCAGATGCAATATTATTCGTACGTTTGGTCGAGGCAGATACAGTATTATACGTACATTTGGTACACACATATGCAGTTTTAAACGTACATTTGGTACAAGCAGATGCAGTATTATTTTTACATTTGGTACAAGCAGATGCATTATTATACGTACAATTTGGTACAAGTAGATGTAGTATTATACGTAATTTTGGTACAGATAGATGCAGTAATATACGTACATTTGGTACAAGCAGACATGGTTTTAAACGTACATTTGGTACAAGCAGACGCAGTATTATACGTACATTTGGTACAAGCTGATGTAGTATTATGCGTACATTTGGTACAAGCAGATGCAATATTATTCGCAAATTTGATACAGGAAGATACGGTAATATACGTACATGTGGTCCAGGCAGATGCAGTATCATACGTACATTTGGTACAGACAGATGCAGTATTATACGTACATTTGGTACAAGCAGATGCAGTATTATTACTACATTTGGTATAAGCAGGCGCAGTATTATACGTAGATTTGGTACAAGCAGATGCAGTTTTATACGTACATTTGGTACAAGCAGACGCAGTATAATACGTACAAGTGGTACAAGCAGATGCAGTAGTTTACGTACAATTGGTACATACAGATGCAGTATTATTGTTACATTTGGTACAAGTATTATTATGTAGTATTATTCTTACATTTGATACAAGTAGACGCAGTATTATACGTACGTTTGGTACAAGCAGATGCAGTATTATACGTACATTTGGTACAAGCAGATGCAATATCATTCGTACATTTGGTCGAGGCAGATACAGTAGTAAAGGTACATTTGGTCCAGACAGATACAGTAGTATACGTACATTTGGTACATGCAGATACAGTGGTATACGTACATTTGGTCCAGACAGATACAGTAGTATACGTACATTTGGTCCAGTCAGATACAGTAGTTTACCTACATTTGGTACATGCAGATACAGTAGTATACGTACATTTGGTCCAGAGAGATACAGTAGTATACGTACATTTGGTACATGCAGATACAGTAATATACGTACATTTGGTACAGACACATACAGTAGTATACGTACATTTGGTCCAGAAACATACAGTAGTATACGTACATTTGGTACAGACAAATACAGTAGTATACGTACATTTGGTACATGCAGATACAGTAGTATTCGTACAGTTGGTCCAGACAGATACAGTAGTATACGTACAGTTGGTCCAGACAGATACAGTAGTATACGTACATTTGGTCCAGACAGATATAGTAGTATTCGTACATTTGGTACATACAGGTACAGTATTATACTTACATTCGGTAAAGACAGATACAGTAGTATACGTACATTTGGTCCAGACAGATACAGTAGTATACGTACATTTGGTCCAGAAAGATATAGTAGTATACGTACATTTGGGTCATACCTATACAGTATTACACGTACATTCGGTACAGACAGATACACTAGTATACGTACATTTGGTCCAGACAGATACAGTAGTAGTATACGTATATTTGGTACAAGCAGATACTGTAGTATATGTAAATTTGGTACAGACAGACGTACATTTGTACAAACAGATGCAGTATTATACGTACATTTGGTACAAGCAGATGCAACAGTATACGTACATTTGGTACAAGCAGATGCAGTATTATACGCACATTTGGTACATGCAGATACAGTATTATATGTGCATTTGGTACATGCAGATACAGTAGTATACGTACATTTGGTACATGCAGATACAGTAGTATACGTGCATTCGGTACATCCGGATACAGTAGTGCACATATGTGCACGTGCTTTTTGTCCGCACGGCGCTTTTTGTCCTCGGCGCTTTTTGTCTGCACAAAATTTGAAAAAGTGACGCTTTTTGTCCGCGCGGAGGTTTTAGTCCGCGGAAAAAAATTAAAAAATGATGCCTTTTGTCCGCATGGCGCGTTTTGTCCCCACAAAATTTGAAAAAGTGACGCTTTTTGTCCTCGCGGGGCTTTTTGTCCTCAGAAAAAAATGAAAAAAATGATGCCTTTTGTCCGCATTGCGCTTTTTGTCCGCACAAAATCTGAAAAAGTGACGCCTTTTGTCCGCGATGCGCTTTTTGTCAACATAAATTCAGAAAAAATTATCCTTTTTGTCCGCACAGTGTTTTTGACTGCAATGAACTAGAAGGTTACGACCTAAGTCTTCGCGACGCTTTTTATCTACAGAAAAAAAGTCACTGTAAGTTACAAATGCCCCCAATGTGGTTTTGACCTTTTACTTTTAAGTGTGAGCTTGACCTTAGAGCCACGGACCTGAATTTTGTCACGTTATGTCAGAGTTATTCACAGGACACGATTGTGTGAACGTACGGACTGACACACGGACGGACGGTGTGACTACTATATGCCTCTCTTAAAACTACGCTTTTTGTTCGCCGAAAATCTCAAGATGGGGTAAGATTGTGTATCGCTTCTTTGACACGTTCGAGAATCTCACCTTCTGTACTGAATCGGCAGTAATAAGAGTTTAAGGCGGAGGATTTCCAGTTATGCGGTAAGAATATGTCCAAATTGAAGTAGTTGAGATGAACAGAAATGTTACCAACACAAAAAAGCTTATACGTTGAGAGCTTATACTTGTTAGACCGTCCCTCCCCCGGGGAAATTGTGTAGGCTTACAATAATAAGCCAATAATAATTATATTTACTGCATTTTGAAGACTAAAATATATGGAAGAAAAGATTTGTATTTTATTTTTTCTTCATTAGTCCTGCCCATTATAATACACACTTTCGCTTCACTTACTTTTTATACCTTGGATACCTGCGTTTCTATGCCTACGTTACCTTAATTTTCGTTACATTGTTTTATTAAGAACATTAATGATGTTACATACGAAAATTATTCCTAACCGTACATGTATCACAGACAATCACATACGTCCTCATGATGTTTTGTTGTTGTAATGTCCGTTACAAAGTGTGTTTTTAAATTATTTTCTATTTTCAGAATGTTAAAAGAAAGTAGCACACATCCAATTATTACCTTAACATCCCCTTTTTTTTAATTAACATGAAATACGATTGCATTACTGAAAGCCGGATCAATATTGTTTACCCATCAAATATGAAGATCCGTCATTTTGGACGTACCAGAGTTTTCTATATTTTGACCCTTGGAAAAATATAACCTTATCCTCACGTTAACTTTTAGCACGCGCTAAACATCCTGTACCCAGTGTTAGTATCGCTCCTCAACATCCGGAACACGTGTGTAAAAACGTTAAAAATAGTCGTAATGCTTCTTTTTGAATTGGTAAGCTTCGCTAAACTACTTTCTTTTCGATTGATGTGCAAGAAAAAGCATCTATCCCGTCTGTCTGTGTAAGATAATGGATATTTCAGGACTCGGATTCGGACGGGAGATAAAGAAACAACCTTATCTCCGCGCTCTTCCTAAAATATAATTATCTTACCCAGAGAGACGCTATAGATACTTATAGTCTGTGTCAGAAAGTATGCAGTTTCTGATGTGGGTGAGGATTGATATTGATTTCTTGCATACCCCCGACAAGGATATCCGCCATTTTACCGAGGCTAGATATTTTCATCTCACCCTATGGTCGAGATAAAATTCACGCGTGCTATCATCCGGTATGCAGGAAAGTATGCAAGACGTTAGTAGCTGGCGGCTTCAACGCACACAATGTCTCTGATATGCAAGAAAATGAATCTATCCTGGGTATTCGGTTCAGATAGGAAATTCCAACTCTCGGTATGATTGTTTTAATCGGAACCTCGGCTGAGCCTCCGTTCCGATAAACACTTATACCTCGGGTTGGATTTCCCTGTCTTTACCGGATACCTAGTGAACGATTCTTATCATGTTCATTCTGATGTATACTTCTTCCTATGATGAAAACAGAACTTCGTGATCATCAGCAATGACAAATATTTCATCTGGAATGGTAAGCTGGTTAAAGGCCCTAGAGTGTTCACAAGGTGGAAAATAGCATTTTTCAGAAAAACAAAGGCCAAAACTCCGGTGTTACTGACCCGATTTGGCTGGTTTTCGAACTTGTCCGAGCTTTTATTACAAGGAACAATCTGTGCATGTTTAGTAAAGATCAAATAATAAATGAAGGTGCTAGAGTGTTCACAAGGCTAAATATGGCATTTTTCAGAAAAACAAGGGTCATAACTCCGGTGAAATTATTCCGATCTCACTGATTTTCAAACTTGTGCAAGCTTTCAATAATGTAAATATACTGGCACAGTTTCGTTAAGATCCGATTAGTATTGAACCCTAGAGTGTTCACAAGGCAGAAAAATAGCATTTTTCAGAAAAACAAGGGCCATAACTCCGGTGTAGTATTATACGTATAATTTGGTACAAGTAGATGTAGCATTATACGCTCGTTTGGTACAGACAAATGCAGTATTATACTTGCATTTGGTACAAGCACACACAGTATTTTAAATACATTTGATACAAGCAAACGCAGTATTATACGTACATTTGGTACACGCTGATGTAGTATTATACGTACATTTAGTACAAGCAGATGCAGTTTTATTCGTACATTTGTACAAGCAGACGCAGTATTATACGTACATTTGGTACAAGCAGATGCAGTAGTATACGTACATTTGGTACAGGCAGATGTAACTTATTATACATTTGGTAGAGGCAGATACAGTATTATATGTACATTTGGTTCAGACATAATATTATGCAGTATTGTACGTACATTTGGTACAGGTATATGTAGTATTATCAGTACATTTGATACAAGCAGACGCAGTATTATACGTACATTTGGTACAGGCAGATGCAGTATTATACGTACATTTGGTACGGACAGTTGCAGTATTATACGTACATTTGGTCCAGGCAGATACAGTATTATACGTACATTTCGTATTTACAAATGCAGTATTATACGTACATTTGGTACAGGCAGTTGCAGTATTATACGTACATTCGATACGGACAGTTGCAGTATTATACGTACATTTGGTCCAGGCAGATACAGTATTATACGTATAGTTCTTACATACAGATGCAATATTCTACGTACATGTGGTACAGGCAGATGTAGTAGTATACATACATTTGGTAGAGGCAGATACAGTATAATATGTACATTTGGTTCTGACATAATATTATGCAGTATTATACGTACATTTGGTACAGGTTAATGTAGTATTATAAGTACATTTGGTACAAGCAGATGTAGTATTATAAGTACATTTGGTACAAGCAGACGTAGTATTATACGTACATTTGGTACAACTGAGTGTATTATTATACGTACATTTGGTACATGCAGATGCAATATTATTCGTACATTTGGTCCAAGCAGATAAAGTATTATACGTATTTTTGGTACAGGAAGATACGGTATTATACGTACATGTGGTCCAGGTAAATGCAGTATTATACGTACATGTGTACAAGCAGACGCAGTATTATACGTACATTTGGTACAATCAGATGCAGTATTATACGTACATTTGGTACAGGCAGGTGTAGTATTATACGTACATTCGGTAGAGGCAGATACAGTATTACATGTACATTTGGTTCAGACATATGCAGTATTATACGTATATTTGGTACAGGCAGATGCAGTATTGTACGTACATTTGCCTCAAGCAGATGCGGAATATACGTACGTTTGGTACAAGCAGAAGCAGTGTTAGACGTTCATTTGGTACAAGCAGTTGCAGTATTATACGTACATTTCGTACGTCCATATGCATATACGTACATTTGGTACAGCAAGATGCAGTATTATAAGTACATTTGGTACAAGGAGACGTAGTATTATATGTACATTTGGTTCAAACATATGCAGTATTATACGTACATTTGGTACAGGAAGATGCAGTATTGTACGTACATTTGCCTCAAGCAGATGCGGTAATATACGTACATTTTGTACAAGTAGATGCAGTGTTAGACGTTCATTTGGTACAAGCAGTTGCAGTATTATACGTACATTTCGTACGTCCATATGCATATACGTACATTTGGTACAGCAAGATGCAGTTTTATACGTACATTTGGTACGAGCAGATGCAGTATTGTACGTAAATGTGCCTCAAGCAGATGCGGTAATATACGTACATTTGGTACAAGCAGATGCAGTATTATACGTACATTTGGTAATGCAGATGCAGTATTATACGTTCATTTGGTAAAAGCAGATGCAATAGTATTCCTACATTTGGTACAAGCAGATACAGTAGTATACGTACATTTAGTACAGACATATGCAGTTTTATACGTACATTTGGTACAAGCAGATGCAGTATTATACGTACATTTGGTCGAGTCAGATACAGTATTATACGTACATTTCGTACCTACAGATGCAGTATTATACGTACATTTGGTACAGGAAGATGCAGTGTTATACGTACATTTGGTACAAGCAGATGCAGTATTATACGTACATTTCGTACGTACAGATGCAGTATTATATGTACATTTGGTACAGGAAGATGCAGTATTATATGTACATTTGGTACAGGAAGATGCAGTGTTATACGTACATTTGGTACAGGCAGATACAGTATTATACGTACATTTCGTACGTACAGATGCAATATTATACGTACATTTGGTACAGGAAGATGCAGTGTTATACATACATTTGGTACGAACAGATGCAGTATTATACGTACATTTGCCTCAAGCAGATGCGGTAATATACGTACATTTGGTACAAGCAGATGCAGTATTATACGTGCATTTGGTACACGCTGATGCATAATTATACGTACATTTGGTACAAGCAGATGCAATATTATTCGTACATTTGGTACAAGCTTATGCATAATTATACGTACATTTGGTACAAGCAGATGCAATATTATTCGTACGTTTGGTCGAGGCAGATACAGTATTATACGTACATTTGGTACAGACATATGCAGTTTTAAACGTACATTTGGTACAAGCAGATGCAGTATTATTTTTACATTTGGTACGAGCAGATGCAGTATTATGTTTACATTTAGTACAAGCAGATGCAGTATTATACGTACAATTTGGTACAAGTAGATGTAATAAATGAATGGTGTTTTACGGCACGTCGACACATAAATAGGTCATATAGTGCGCAAAAATTGATGAAAAATGAAGAATTATTTTAAAAATTAGTGTAAATATAAAAAGATAAACAAGAAGATGTAGTATTATACGTAATTTTGGTACAGACAGATGCAGTATTATACGTACATTTGGTACAAGCAGACACGGTATTAAACGTACATTTAGTACAAGCAGACGCAGTATTATACGTACATTTGGTACAAGCTGATGTAGTATTATGCGTACTTTTGGTACAAGCAGATGCAATATTATTCGTAAATTTGGTCCAGGCAGATACAGTGTTATACGTACATTTGGTACAGGCCGATGTAGTATTATACGTACATTTGGTACAGGCAGATAGGCATTATACGTACATGTTGTCCAGGCAGATGCAGTAACATACGTACATTGGTACAGACAGATGCAATATTATACGTACATTTTGTACAAGCAGATGCAGTATTATTACTACATTTGGTATAAGCAGACGCAGTATTATACGTACATTTGGTACAAGCAGATGCAGTAGTATACGTACATTTGGTACAAGCAGACGCAGTATTATACGTACAAGTGGTACACGCAGATGCAGTAGTATAGGTACATTTGGTATATACAGATGCAGTATTATTGTTACATTTGGTATAAGTAGATGCAGTATTATTCTTACATTTGGTCGATGCAGTATTATACGTACATTTGGTACAAGCTGATGTAGTATTATACGTACATTTGGTACAAGCAGATGCAATATTATTCGTACATTTGGTCGAGGCAGATACAGTAGTATACATACATCTGGTACACACATATGCAGTTTTATTCGAACATTTGGTACAATCAGATGCAGTATTATTTCTACATTTGGTACAAGCAGATACAGTATTATACGTACATGTGGTACGGACAGATGCAGTATTATACGTACATTTGGTACAAGCTGATGTAGTATTATACGTACATTTGGTACAAACAGATGCAATATTATTCGTACATTTGCTCGAGGCAGATACAGTAGTATACGTACATTTGGTACACACATATGCAGTTTTATACGTACATTTGGTACAATCAGATGCAGTATTATTTCTACATTTGGTACAAGCAGATACAGTATTATACGTACATGTGGTACGGACAGATACAGTATTATACGTACATTTGGTACAGAAAGATGCAGTGTTATACGTACATTTGGTATAAGCAGATGCAGTATTGTACGTACATTTCGTGCGTACAGATGCATATACGTAAATTTGGTACAGGAAGATGCAGTATTATACGTACATTTGCATCAAGCAGTTGCGGTAATATACGTACATTTGGTACAAGCAGATGCAGTATTATACGTACATTTGGTACAAGCAGATGCAGTATTACATGTACATTTGGTACAAGCAGATGCAGTATTATACGTACATTTGGTACGAGCAGATGCAGTATTATACGTACATTTGGTACAAGTAGATGTAGTATTATACGTGTACATTTGGTACAAGCAGATGCAATATTATTCGTACATTTGGTCGAGGCCGATACAGTATAATATGTACATTTGGTACAGATATATGCAGTTTTATACGTAGATTTGGTACAAGCAGATGCAGTATTATTTCTACATTTGGTACAAGCAGATGCAGTATTATACGTACAATTTTGTACAAGTAGATATAGTATTATACGTACTTTTAGTACAGACACATGCAGTATTATACGTACATTTCGTACAAGCAGACGCAGTATTATACGTACATTTGGTACAAGCTGATGTAGTATTATAGGTACATTTGGTACAAGCAGATGCAATATTATTCGTACATTTGGTCCAGGCAGATAGAGTATTATACGTGCATTTGGTACAGACACACTGCAGGGAATCGACTGAAGTCACGTGGTTTTTTATGATGGGTACCACGGTTTTTTACGTTTTTTTACGGTGTTTTGGCCTCGCTTCAGGTAAGAAAAATCTTAATTACTCATTCCATAGTGCGTCAATTTTGATTTGGAAAACGGCACGGAATCCAGAAAAATATACTGAATCCACAACTATAAAGTTCATAAACGAGACTGATGCCGTTTTGAAGATTAATTCAGAAACATTTTCAAATCAACACAATAATTCTGTGATAACAACCACGCTCTACTGCCAAAGTAGCTCCGTTTTCCATTGTTTCAAGTTTTCTTGTGTTCATAGCTTTTATTTAGATATTGCATTTCAATATTAAACGAGTTATACATTGATTTAAAATAAAAGCAAATAAATCTGAGATGAAAAGAAGGAAAATGAAAGATGATATCGCCCACGCATAAGAATTTATATGATATCGCCCACATCAAGTTTATTGTTATGTTTTAAGCAAGGTTTCTTAAATGTATATGTTATATGCAATGGTTCTTAATTGTTTATTTTTAATGTAGTTTTACACTTAGGAAATAGATGTTATTTCCCATATATCGGGACCCTCCATTTGCATATTTAATAAGAAGAACAGACGATATTGAAATGTAAATATTTTCGACTTTTTCAATTTAATAATTTTAAATCGTAATTGGTGTGAAACGAGGACAAGTGGCTTTCTACCTGCATTAATTACAGTATTTTTCCATCTTACTGTCGTTTAAATGTCACGTTAATTTATTTATTTATAACATTCAGATACTAATTCAATCAACTATATAATCAATAAGAGTGACATGTAATCTATTTATATTTTTAGATGAATAAGACCAAGTGTGCACTGGTATGTAGGCACTGTGGTATCTCCTTGACTAGCAAAGGAGGGCTTCGAACACACGACCTTCGGCATGTTGGTCAAGGAACGTATGCATGCTGTGACAAGATGTTCTATAGTGCAGCAAACTTACAACGCCACCAGTAAGTAAATATTGCTAATAGTTGAGTCTACCTTTTGTTTTGTACAAACATATTACGTTTTGACATAGTTTACGAGTACTTCATTTGAAGGAACGTCACATCAATGTGAGGCGCGCCAGTCTCCTGGATAATATGGAGGGTCCGACAAATCCTGATTTTTCGTGGTAGCTACCAGAAATTGAACTTGGTGACCCGGAATGCGTGAGGCGGTCTCAATCTTCATTGGGTTAGTGTCGAGTGGGGTATTTTGAGTTTTTAAATCATTATTCGAGTTATCTGGGTAATGAAACCATTCTTCCATTGTGGACGCGTGGATTTAAATCTCATCTTGATTAATTAGCTGTAAAAACAGTGGTGACTAGAGCACAACACATGCAAATTTGTAGTAACCCGACCGACTCTCAGTAGAAATCTCTGGTAGCCCGGACATCAACTACTTTGATTTCGCGGCTTGAGTCAACCACGAAATACGCGAAATTAAATCCCCCACGAAATATAATGATTTCACAGTATTGGTAGCCCGCGGGCTCCGGGCATGTGATATGTCGGGCCCTGAATTTAATTGATATTAATGTAAACTCGATAATTATTGACGAGGTTTCGTTAACTTCGCTATTAAAACAAACTGAGCGCATGACCCAGTTACTTATGAAAAATAAATATCACATCCAAACGGTCACGAGAAAAACCCTGTTCTGTTAACTTTAATATTACTATGGGCGCATTTTCTGTAACCGTTCAATCTCTCTCGGAGAAGAAACACGTGTATGTCAAGTGTGGTAATTAGGCCTTTGCCATGAATGCAGATTTACAAAAACATCGAAGAAGGGAAGAGGGAACTGGTCTGAAATGCGATGTGTGTGGCATGGTCCTCTCTGACAATCAAAACTAAAAGATCACATGGATAAGCATAATAATAATAAAAGTCACCATTGTCCTGTGTGCAATAAAGCATTCAGACATGCATCACATTTGAGCAGGCACAATACTGTACACACATGCAAAATGCTGACTGTGGATGCAAAACATACAAGTTTTACAATTTCGCAATTACTCTTTGTAATTACAATTTTGTATTAGTTAACCACATCTTTTCTTCAATCAATATGGACTTACTGTAATAATAATACTTCAAAATGTAACCGGGAGTTCTGGTGCTACCTCCTATGTCACGTGACTACATGCACCAGTGATTTATAATGATTGTGTTAATCTGTGATTGATAATGATTGATATGATCTGTGATTGATAATGATTGATATGATCTGTGATTGATAATGATTGATATGATCTGTGATTGATAATGATTGATATGATCTGTGATTGATAATGATTGATATGATCTGTGATTTATTATGAGTGTGCTTATCTGTGATTTAAAAGGATTGTTGCTTACTTACATGTACACACTGATTCTTTTTTTTTTATTTAGCGATACTGTTTTTGTAATTTTTTAAGCAAATACGTACTCCACATTGACCTAAGAAATTAAATGTTTCTTAAATAACACGCGAGACATATGAATCCACGGTTGTTGTTTTTTCTTTTATTTATCTATTTTGTCCTTGTTTTGCTAACAGTTGTTAGAATTGACTGTCATTGTTATTATTTATAATCACGTTGATATCTATTGTTCGTCATGCGGTAGCAATATCGTTTTGTATTTCATTATCTTAATAAATAAATAAATAAAACTGAGTATATTGTCAGCAGTGTTTTTATTATGTGTATCTTTTATATAACGTCAAGCAACGAATGCAATCTGTTTTGCCAAGCTATCTTGCTCAGACTATAAGTTAGAAGGTAATGCAGCATTACATGTTAACATATATAAGCTCAACGTGTTATTTTTGAATGTTTGTTTTTTAAAGAGAATGTAGGCATACAGCCACACTGTTTAGTATTGACAGTTCGGATAAACTTGGAAACATGTGAAATAATTTTGAAAATTGGATGATAAACAAAGAAGATGTGACCATTTGAAGGTTGGTCAAAAATCGATAAGGGAGCCGCCATTTTAAGAACGATGACGTTATAGTCCAAGTTACCATATATGGCGTAATGATAAATGTCATTTAAGCAAAGAAACTCACTGCAATTTAATGCAACATGCTTTACTGGTCTTATTATTAGTACTAGTACGCTTTATTATACTTACTTTTCATACAGTTGTTGTTATTTTCCCCAATAAATCAGTAAATTATCATATTTATAAAATGAAAAATAATGTCATAGTTATTAAGATGGCGGTTTTGATTATTCTTTTCCAAGTTTTTACAGAACTTTCAGAAATGTCCTAGTAGTCGGGGATTTGAATGGTGTCATTTTTATTTTCTTTGGTTTGTACTTTAAAGGTGTTACTGTCGCTGGAGATGAACCTGAGGATGGTGGCTGCAATAACGTACGCGTTCTTGTATGCATCGTGCTGGGCTCTTTTTTCTTTTAGGGCGATGTAGCCATAAAGAACGCTTCCTTTTTGCCATTGGTTGTGTTAATTATCATATGGCCTGCATAAAAGAAAAAAATGTGTCCTGAGCAACTACATACTCTTTATAAAAAATATCGCCTGACCTTGTATGAAATTTAGTGATTTAAAAAAATGCGGACGCACTAGCGCATAGGAAGCGCTTAAGAAAAATAATAGTGTATGTGTCTGTTATTTGCTGTCATCTTAATGCGTAGGCGATATCATGCAAATTATCGACCGTGGGCGATATCATGTAAACATTATTGTGCGTGGGCGATACCGTATAAATTACTCCGCGTGGGCGATTACGTATTTCCATTTTCTTTCTTTTCATCTCAGATTATCTGCTTTTGTTTAAAATCAATGAATAAATCATTTCATATTGAATTACCATATCTAAATAAAAGCTATGAAAACAAGAAAACTTGAAACAACGGAGATACTTTGGCAGTAGAGCGTGGTTGTTATCACTGAATTATTGTGTTGTTTTGAAAAAAATTCTGAGGTAATCTTCAAAACGGCATCAGTCTCGTTTATGAACTTTATAGTCGTGGATTCAGCATATTTTTCTGGATTCCGTGCCGTTTTCCAAATCAAAATTGACGCACTATGGAATGAGTAATTAAGATTTTTCTTACCTGAAACGAGGCCAAAACACCGTAAAACACCGTGGTACCTATCATAAAAAAACATGTGACTTCAGTCGATTCCTTGCAGGGAGACAGGTACAGTATTATACGTGCATTTG
Organism: Cyrtodaria siliqua; assembly: GCA_037043455.1. Lineage (NCBI taxonomy): Eukaryota > Metazoa > Mollusca > Bivalvia > Adapedonta > Hiatellidae > Cyrtodaria > Cyrtodaria siliqua. Next base: position 119,876 of record JAWPHD010001460.1, on the reverse strand, counting down.
GTACAAGCAGATGCAGTATTATTTCTAGATTTGGTATAAACAGATTCAGTTGTATACGTACATTTGGTACAATCAGATGCAGTATTTTTTTTACATTTGGTACGAGCAGATGCAGTATTATTTTTACATTTGGTACAAGCAGATGCAGTATTATACGTACAATTTGGTACAAGTAGGTGTAGTATTATGCGTTATTTTGATACAGACAGATGCAGTATTATACGTACATTTGGTACAAGCAGATAAGGTATGAACCTATATTTGGTACAAGCAGACGCAGTATTATACGTACATTTGGTACAAGCAGATGCAATATTATTTGTAAATTTGATCCAGGCAGATACCGTATTATACGTACATTTGGTACAGGCCGATGTAATATTATACGCGCATTTGGTACAGGCAGATACGGTATTATACGTACATGTGGTCCAGTCAGATGCAGTATTATACGTACAGTTGGTACAGACAGATTCAGTATTATACGTACAAATGGTACAAGCAGATGCAGTATTATACGTACATTTGGTACATACAGATGCAGTATTATTCGTTCATTTGGTACAAGTATATGCAGTATTATTCTTACATTTGATACAAGCAGACGCAGTATTATACGTACATTTGGTACATACAGATGCAGTATTATTCGTTCATTTGGTACACGTATATGCAGTATTATTCTTACATTTGATACAAGCAGACGCAGTATTATACGTACAATTGGTACAAGCAGATGCGGTATTATACGTACATTTGGTACGAGCAGATGCTGTATTATTTTTACATTTGGTACAAGCAGACGCAGTATTATACGTATATTTGGTACAAGCAGATGCGGTATTATACGTACATTTGGTACAAGCAGATGCAGTTTTATACATTTGGTACAAGCAGATGCAGTATTATAAGTACATTTGGTACGAGCAGATGCTGTATTATTTTTACATTTGGTACAAGCAGATGCAGTATTATACGTACAATTTGGTACAAGTAGGTGTAGTATTATGCGTAATTTTGATACAGACAGATGCAGTATTATACGTACATTTGGTACAAGCAGATACGGTATGAACCTATATTTGGTACAAGCAGACGCAGTATTATACGTACATTTGGTACAAGCAGATGCAGTATTATACGTCATTTGATACAAGCAGATGCAGTATTGTACGTACATTTGGTATAAACATGTTCAGTATAGTCAAGAGATCGTGTAGAGGAAAACAACTCTGCATCCATCTTAAGAATTTTCTCCTGTGTGATAAGTTATCTAAACTAGATAGTTATCACGTTTGCTAACGTAAAAATACAAGAGGCCCAAGAGGGCATGTGGACGCTCTGCTGGCTAAAGATAAAGTTGATGTACAAGGCGCCATAACTCTGTCAAAAATCATTCAACCGGAACATGGCGTTGATATACACAACTAGGATTGCCACGTTTCGTTGAAATCCGGCTCGAGGTTCAGGAGAACTAGTTCGTACAAAGTTAGTGTATTAAAGGCTTTAACGGGTCATAACTCTGCCAAAAGTTATTCAACTGGAACAAGGCAATGAAATGTACAACTAGGCTTGATGCTGATCATCCCTGCAAAGTTTCAATGAAATTTGGCAAGGAGTTGAGAAGAGACTGATCTGGACAATGTTTGTGCATTAAAACATTTAAAAGTCCATAACTCTGCCAAAAATCATTCAACTGGAATATGGTGATGATATGCATAACTAGGCTTAATACCGATCATCCTTGTCAAGTTTCGTTGAAATCCAGCCAGGGGTTCAGGAGAACTAGCCCGGAAAATGTTTGTGTATCAAAAACCTTTAAAGGGCCATAACTCCGCCAAAAAAATATATATTTGAACGCGACGGACGATGATATGCACAACTAGGCTTGGTGCTGATCATCCCTGCAAAGTTTCGTTAAAATCTTGCGAGTGGTTCAGGAGAATTATTCAGGACAAAGTTTGTGTATTAAAACCTTTAAAGGGCCATAACTCCACCAATTTTTTTCAACCGGAACACGATGACGATATGTACAACTAGGCAAATTTTAACTGAAATCCGGCCAAATGAAGGCCCTTTTGTCTTAATGAGGCCAAAATATAGAATATTTCAGAAAATCAAGGGCCATAACTCCGCTGTTACTTGTCCGATCTGGTTGGTTTGCAAACTTGTCTAAGCGTTCATTGATATTAACAATCGGTTAAAGACTGCTAAAGATCTGATGAAAAATGAACGCCCCATCGTCTTAACGAGGCAAAACATAGCAATTTTTAATAAATCAAGGGCCGCTGATATTAACAATCTGGTAAAGTTTGGTAAAGATCGGAGGAAAAATGAACGCCACATCGTCTTAATGAGACAAAACTCGACATTCCATAAGCTGTGCTGGCCTTCGGCCAATAGAGCTAAAAACTGTGATCCAAAGTTTGATCACAAGAGCTAAGAAAGTTATTGTTTGTTACTAAACACAAGGTCAATAATCAGCAATAATCCATTAAAACATTAAAACCTGTGAATACACGTCTTATACCTACAACAACAAAATCGAATTGTAATGGGTCATTAACGCCCCCTCCACCACCACCCCACCCACCACCCTCACGGATAGTAATGGGCCATTTACGCCCCCTCTACCACCACCCTCACCAACCCCACACACACTAATAATGCCCATTTTCAACCCAAAAAAGGAATTTCTACATTCGACTACCCCTTGGAGGTTTATATGCAATTGGTGGTGGTAAACCTCTAGGTATGGTGGCAGATTTGTGACATTTGACCTCTTTTCGTTATTTCGCCCCCGAAAAGACGACAGAACGAAAAGACGACAAAACGAAAAGACGATAAATGCAGCGCGAAAAGACGACAGAACGAAAAGACGACAAAATGTCAGAACGAAAAAAAGACGACAAAAGGCTACAAAAAAAAGAAAATACGACACTACCAAATGGCGTCTTTTTGCCGCTGAAGTGTCGTCTTTTCGTCTCTTCGAGTGGCATTCTGTCGTCTTTTCACCCTTGAAATGGCGTCTTTTTGTTCTGTCGTCTTTTCATTCTGTCATCTTTTCACGATGCATTTGTTGTCTTTTCGTCCTGTCATCTAGGCAGAAATCAGCCACCAAATGTGTGTCTGTTGCTAATACAGATAACGGACGGTAGTGTTGATCATGTTTAGTACTTTTGTCGTCGGAACTATCATGTGTTCCATTATAAATGTATTGTTAAGGGGCTATGTCAACCATTTTATGGGATATATGGGTCCGTCTTAAAATTGGCAAATAATGATATATTCTATTCTAAACGGCCTGAACATAACAAAGGAGCTTCAAAATGACCCATTTGTGACCCATTTATGACAATTATGACCCATGTATGACAAAGAAATTAAGTTTGAAAAGTAATATTTGCTATCTTTGGTTACGCATCAGAGTAAATTCAAGCATTTACGTCCAATACCATTTAAAATATATGTTGTATTCAAATTTAGGTTCTACGTATTACTGTGCTAACAGACATTTTGATTGATATAACATTATTGTTATCATGAATTGAAACATTTTTAAAATTCTTGATTCTTCTAGAAAAAAACTGGTGAACCCCTTTAACAAACATATTCAGACAAAGTATTACCTGTATCTAATTGGCAGGTTATTCAACGATGATTCTCTACACCTAAATCTAACTGCCTGGTTTTTTGAAGGTCTTTTTCTCATAAATATTGTAAATAAATAATTAATTCACATGCTGCAGACAACTTAAACGTTTTTTGAGATTTCCGCTGCGCAGTATAAGCGTATTTCTTAGAAAGAGTACAAAACATCCTTGTTGTTTGCAACACATTCCGGCGCGCTGAAGGACGCCTGTATTACCAGGAATGCTTAGAATGCTCCTACGTCAATTTCGGTATCTGTTAATTGGTTAACTCGTATTCATAATTATACGCTCGACTGGCGCAAAAGGGAGAACATACACGTGTTTTAAAAATCACTGTGCACATGCACTTCATCCAAAGAATAATTGAATTGAATTGGGGTTTTACGGCGCACCAACACAAGAAAGTTATATGGCGCCAAACAGGGATGAACATGCGAGGCTCATCCTCCATTTACATCTCGATAACAGTATGGAGAATGGGCCTAGAACCTTCTAAACTGCAGAACTGCAGAGTTGCTGCAAATTCTACTGTAGCCATTTCATTTACGATGGAGCCACGTTTCCACATTTGCATATGCGGTATCATAAAGAAGACCTTGAATGAGAGTGATAAAAACAATGACAAAATGAACATGAAGGGGGCGGGGGAGTGGGGGGTGTCCTACCCCTCTGCCTCTAGCCGGATTTGCTTGGTTGTATTCTACCCCGGCAGCCACACGGGGAAGAACATATTCTGAAAATATATAATTCATTGAAAATGTAAAATAATTCAAACAACAACAACACACGTGCAATAACATGATAAGGGGGAAGTACACGCTTAAAGGACCACATGGCAATCTTGCTTTATACTTTTTTTTTTAAATTCTTTTTGAAAGAAATAACATTTCCATGCTGTTGTAGTGAAAGGTGTTTTATAAGCGCTTTATTTATTTTTTCAAAATAACGTTTACCGTCAAGGTAAATAACTCAAGCTGAACTTTTTCAAGTCGTTTGCATTGTATTCTTATTGGAGATATGAACCTCTTATTTCTATTCGGACACGAAAGTACACATATATAACTATATCTATCATTTTAAAATGTACATATGTAGTTAACATGTTTAAATTGTGTTTTTCATAATCTTCTCAAAAGTATCGATCGGTACGATGCTAAGTTTAGATACTACAAACTTTTTTCAAATTATAGAGTGTTTACAGGTTTAAGAAAAACAAAACAGACATTTTGGTAGACGTTTGATCTAAACCAGTTTTCAAGATTCAGGTCTTCAGGTAACACCCGCAAATTAAAAAATATCAACAAAGTTAAGGGGGGAAGAATCCTTGAGAAGATGCAAAGAAACGTTAATGAAGGTGGCCATATTTGATGAATATCATTTCAAGCAAAGAAAATTATCGCATATGAATGTAAAATCATATATAAGCATAACATGCATAACATATACACTTTAAGTTATACTTTATTCCATATGTGGTAAAAAGGCTTAATGACGTCATGATTCCAAGAGCGCCGCTTCCATCATTTATGTTTCTTTGCAATATTTTAATTATTCATATCTCCTTTATTTGTTATGGTCCTTTGATAACTCTTTAACCATTTTCTTATTATTATTTTTTTGTGTGTGTGTTTTTTAGTGTGTTTAGCTCTAAGCTATTTAATCTTAGCGCTGTTTTAAACAAAACAAATAGGATATTACAACAACCCCTTTAAAGGGACACACGGCAATCTTGAAGTTTTATCAAGCATCAAGACTTTAAACCTGCTTGCATATCATTAAATAAATTTTTGATTTTTCCATTTTCTATGTTATTTTTACCAAATGTTGAAATATATTATTGGTGCAGTATTATCAAAAGTCAGTAATATACCAAAAAAAATTGGCTTATACTATTCTTTTAATTATTATTAATGATTAAAATAATGCATGTTATTTAGAAAAACTAACGGGACGCCGCGAGTTTTCAAAAATCAAGATTGCCATGTGTCCCTTTAATAAAAGGACAAGAAGATTATAGCCATCTCTCTCTATTGGTTATGGTATTTTAAAAACAATTCACTTGTTTTAAGTATGTTTAGGGCTCTTTTAAATGAGCTTGTTTCAACATTTCAGACACTCGTGCTAATTATTTTCTTCAATAATCATTAACATAAATATGTTTTTAATTAAAACCAAACTTAAACGAGAATTAAAATGAGTATTATGTTTTAATAATGACATATTTTACAGCAACTAACAACTAGGAGAAGGATTTTATGATCAATTTGCTTTCGTTCTAATCCTTTAATGTTTTGTACAATGTGTATGTGAAATTTTATAAAATATTAAAAACTAAAATATTTTTTAGACCAACTATAAACTATTCTTAAAATCTGAATGGTTAAAACAGGTACTTTGAAGCAGTGATTTAATTACGTCTCTGGTTTATTACGTCTCTGGATTATTGTTTCTGGTTTATTACGTCTTTGGTTTATTACGGCTCTGGTTTATTACATCTCTGGTGTATTACGTCTCTGGTTTATTACGTCTCTGGATTATTTTTCTGATTTATTACGTCTCTGGTTTATTACGGCTCTGGTTTATTACATCTCTGGTTTATTGTTTCTGGTTTATTACGTCTTTGGTTTATTACGGCTCTGGTTTATTACATCTCTGGATTATTGTTTCTGGTTTATTACGTCTTTGGTTTATTACGGCTCTGGTTTATTACATCTCTGGTTTATTGTTTCTGGTTTATTACGTCTCTGGTGTATTACGTCTCTGGATTATTGTTTCTGGTTTATTACGTCTCTGATTTATTACGGCTCTGGTTTATAACATCTCTGGTTTATTGTTTCTGGTTTATTACGTCTCTGGTTTATTCCGTCTCTGGTTTATTACGTCTCTTGTTTATTACGTCTCTGGTTTATTACGTCTCTGGTTTATTGTTTTGTGGTTTATTACGTCTCTGGTTAATTACGTCTCTGGTTTATTACGACTCTGGTTTATTGTTTCTGGTTTATTACGTCTCTGGTTTATTACGTCTCTGGTTTATTACGTCTTTATTTTAAGCTATTCATCTTGTTTAAAGCGTGAAGATATGACAAAAAAATCAAAGATTCGTGTACCTTTAACTACTCGTAATCATCCCTGTTTCACAATTTCTGAATTTCTGAAATTCTTATCAACATAAAAAAAATCAGTTGTATCATTAATCTTTGTTTTATCATTTTTGGCAAGGATGCGATATACGAGTGCATGTAAATAACATAGGTTTACACGAAGGAGAAAATGGTAATCCAACACTAGATTTGTTACATTTGTGTTGTTTATTGTTCGGTAGTCTAACTATACTTTCTTATCGAAGAAACAATGTTATGTAATATTTAATAAGTATAACGTTTCAAACTGTCACTTGCCAAAGAGAGGGTAAGGATACATATTTACCAGTGAACCTATCCCGCGCATACTAACGAATATCTGACTATGGTTCCTTAACGTACTTGGAGGAAAGACTCGGAAGTACGGGACGGTCCGGTTTACGTTCCCCATCCGACATACGAGGCTAAGGGAAAGTGTTTACTTAAAAGCACTTGGACTAAACTCGATGTCGTTATCAGGCTTGAACCATGGCCCTCCAAAGTTCAAGGTCATCGCGCTATCCGCTGGGCATCGCTAACCCCAGTATATATAATAATTCACAAATAGATGCGGATGAAGTGAGACTTGTTTACATACATCCTTTGCTAACCAGCATTATATACAAATCAATCTAAACATATCAACTTCGGTTAAATCCATCACAGCGTGTAACCAGCTGCTTCAAAGGAAAAAAAACATATTGCATTTATTAAACGAAATGCTATTTTTGCATTGACTAAATTCTTTTCTTATCTAATACATTACGTAAATGTTAAATGTCTGCGAATATTGTTTTACTCTGTACTGTCTATTCCTACACAGCTTCCATTTAAAATAAAACAATAAAAATAAATAAAACAAAAAGTCACGATACATTCCTCAGTCAATAATAATGAGGCGAATCCGGTACAGTTGTTCAATGCTGTGGTTTTTTGTGGTCTAATTATTTCCGTTCGTATTTGTGCACTTGGCATCTTTGCAAGAGAGTTGCATTTGATTAATCGTATGCCAATTTTCCCAAGGATTCTAGTCCCGCAGCCCGTTTGTGCACAGCCGGATCTGGATTATTTTATTATTAAAACGCATTTCGTGGTCCCGATGAGAAAGCTTATATTAGCAGGATTTTATAACGGATATTCCGACAATAAAATATGTTTAAAAACATGTTTTACTGGGGGGAAAATGAGATATTCTGTTTAAATCACCTTCATTTTACAATATGCAAACTTTTTAAGCCAAAATTAACGTTTCATTTCATACCCAAGCCAACCCCGTTTTCGCTTCTTGGAGAAGGGGTTGGATGGGGTACGAAAGTTAATACTCGGACCACGTAATGGGTTTTCGAATAATTACGTATTCTGGTACTATCGGTTTGTATATATCAGTATGTATGTCGATTAGTCTAGATCATCTACGACGCTTGTTTGATGTCTAGAACAGTTCTCCTAAAAATGTTTGACTTTTGCCGAGATTCTGGTATCGTTTCTGATTGGCTCAAACAGAAACGCCTGCTAGAAAGGCAGAAAGACAATAAATTTATAAATAAACAAAGAGAAAAACTTCATCATTATATCGAAATTATAACTAAACGCGGATGGTCAGAAATACTTGAATAAGAAAATAATAATTACGGTCACGTGCTGCCCGTTTCACATTTGTTTCTACACAAACGGTCAAGACGTTTGTATTTACAATCAAACGCCAACGATGATCTAGACTACAATTATGTCAATATTTTACAACGGGGTACCAGTAAAGGAAGTATACCACAAACCAGCCTGTACGCAGAAATTTGACACTAGAGGACGCAGCAAAAACAACAAGAAGCCGCCATTTTGAAAAAGGACTCTGGCAATTGACGTAGGTATAACATCGCCTTTAATTAACAAAACACTGACGATAAAAATAAGAAAATAATACATGTATAATAACAAAAAAATAACAATTCTAGTATATCAATAAATATGAAATTTAATAGCACTTACTAATACATAAAGAACATATTATTGTACATGTAATTAGCACCATTATTAAATATGATATGTTTAAAACTAATACTAACTAATTATGATACTAGTATCATACGTTATACCGATGTAAATGGACATGGTTAATAACATCAAGATTAATGTTTCACGGTTCGTACTACCCTCAGATGACTCGTGTAACGAAGGCGATCATTCATTAAATCAACGGAAATAGTAATTAGGTATTGTTCGTAAGCCGATTCCCTCGGGTGACATTACATATCTCGGGTAACACATCTTCAGGTTTCCCCAGAGGTAGACATTAATGTACACTATAAATTAGCATAACCAAAAACTTCGAATTTAAAATAATCAAAAGTCGGATTACAGAATTAATTTTTAAGATGCGTTTTACCAGTATTTGATTGAGTACATACTGGTTAAAAACTGGAGGATAAGAAAAATGGTTGACTTTAAATTGCTAATTAAGAGCAAACTGTATTTGTTTTACATCGCTTGGGGAACAAGCTAACATAGCTAATACAAATTACTCTCGATGGCGCGGGTGATAGCGTTAGCTTGGTATTGGTGAAACCGGACACCCCGCGGACACCCCACGTGTCCGAGTAGGCGATCATCGGAGACAGGGAATCGAACACGTCTTGGCATGAACGCTACCATCTACACTACCCAGGCCCCAATTACTGATTACTAAACACACACAGTCATTAATTAAATAGTTGATACATCACCATGCCAGGATAACACCTCGGGAACATTTTTAGAAATGTATCTAAAAATTTGAGTTAGATCTTGAACGTTATTCAAGACGGCAGCCAAAATGAGATTGCTTATTTAGGACTTTTCAAACTTAATATATATTGTTGAGCAATAGCGATGTAACAATACAACATTTCTAAGATATGCATAGCTTTCTGCATGAAAATGCCATTTTTCAAATGCCAAGGTCAAATGGGCAGTCTGCCGTTATATACACATGTTTACTACAAAGATATGCGCCTATTTTCGTTATTAGAAAATATTGTGAAGATAAAAAACAACATATGTCAGTGCGAGTAGCCAATTCGTCATACGGACCATACTCTCAAGTTATACAGGGTCTCTTTTACCCACAAACACATTGCAGTTAGCCCCAGTCTGCCGCAACAATGAAAGTTGGAAAATACAATTTGCTTGATATCAGACTGGATAAGACTGCTGAAATGCCGCGTCCCGTTGTAATCGGTTGACACAATTCGAGGACGATTGCTTATTCTGTTTTACCAGCATGGGATCCGTTTTCAATTGCATCTGAACGAGGTCGCTTCATTCCACAATTTTAGAACCGATTGGTATATACTGCTACAATCTCGAGTTTGAACACAATGCTCGCAATATGGTACAACATAATATAATCGCACGAGAAATTGAACATACACTATGTGTTATGCTACTGTTCGCCTATACCACAACATGGATTTTCTTTTGGTGTACAACGTGCGCAGTTATATAATGTTCCTTACACATTCAACACAAATACTGTTCTTTGGGACGTAGCTTTGGGAATTATAATATTGTACAGCTATTGCCCAAAAGCTGATCTTTGGGACGGAACACCGACACAAATGCTTCGTTCATTACACGTCTGATTCTCTTCTTCATTACTGGAGAGCACTCTACATAGCACGCGGCACCAAGACGACGGCATATCGACGCCGCTTCGCGTGCACATATAGGTCTCTGACCTTTGGCAGCAAGGTTCCGGATTACATCGTTGTCGTCTCTTAGATCAGCTTGAGTTCCTACAAGAATGAAGGGCGTGTCTCCCATGTGATTTCTTATCTCTGATATCCATTTCACTTGCACATTGCGGAATGACTCTGGTTGGACGACTGAAAAGCAGACTACGAACACATCGGTGCCAGGGTAACTTTGACGACGAGCTTCATCGGTTTCACCCTGGAAAATGAACAGAAAAATATTAACGTTTTTTTTATCAAAATATGATGTTTAGGTCTAAAATTTGACTTACCATATATTTTGGATGGAATCGGTCTTATAATGCTTAAAGGGACACACGGCAATCTTGAAGTGTTTGAAATGGGTGTCTTGACTTATATATCCATGTTTACTTTTAACCTGGTTACATTTAAATAAATAAAAATTTAAGTATTCACTTTTTCATCATATTTTACTTTAAGTTTTAATATATTATTGGTGAAATAATATCAAAATTGAATAAAGCACATACAATTTGCTTACTACTATTCTTATAATTAATATTAATGATTGAACAAATGTAAGTTATCCAGAAAAACGAGCGGGACGCCGTGAGTTTTAAAAAAACTAAGATTGCCGTGTGTCCCTTTAAAGTAGCTATCCCGCCAACAGGAGACACATTTTACAACATATGTACACCGTTTCTAAACCTACATACCACGGGGTATTTACCTAAATTACATATTTTTGAAACTCCAAACTCTCTAGACACAATATAAACTGCTTCAACCAGCTAGGCCAAACCGCAAAACTGGAAATTTTGAATTAAAAGTTACCAACGCATAATTTATATACATGTACAAAAACTCTTGGTAGTGAAAGGAGATATTTACTTAAAAAAATAGTTAAGTCGAAGAACATCGTTCATGCTGCAACATTCGGTCAATTCCAGCAATATTCGGTCAGTTTCAGCTACATTCGGAATCAACATCAAACCACGTATACCTCTGACCATTTTGCTAGCCGGAAGTCAGTGAGATTGTTGCTATATAACAAATATGGCTATTAGCCAGACGTGTTGATGTATGATTTGCGATGCATGTTTGCTATAACATGTAGGTAAAAGAAGGTTTTCATGCAAATAGAATAAAGGAAATGATCATTGCATAACGTTGAAGATAAGTTTGATTTTGACTTCCGGGTCTAAGGCGCTGACATGTTAGCATGACGTCACCAATATAAATTCTTCCTAAATACATTTGAGATATTATTTCATCCATGGAATTAATCGAGATATTGCGAATGGTGATAACTAACGCCGTTTAGATTTCTGACGCACTGTGCAATAAACCTCAATCCGAGTGGTTGACGTGAAAAAGGTGTACTATTAAATAGTACATAACCTATCGCCAATCAAGCATAAGAGGCTAAACGTCAAAAAAATGACATTATTTATTATTATACCTCACGTTTACACTCCTGTATAAATTGCCCATACTCCTAGCGTGAAGCAATTTTTACTGTTCACCGGTAACAAGTTTTACTGTTACACGATTGTGACGTCACGGGATGTATAAAAATAGGTTTTGTTTTTTTGCAATTACGACACGCTTTGCGCAGTTGGAAATCGGTGGACGCCTATTAAAATACAGTTGAAGTTATTTCAATTGTAAGACGCTTGGTTTACCAAACGACAATAAACATTTTGTAACTTTAAATCAAAACTAGTATAAAAAAGAAGAAAAAAAAATTATTGGGATTTTTTCCCCCTCATATATTATTATTTTAATCAAAACAATTTTTGTTCGGTATAATAAAATAAATATTGCATCTCGGTGAGGGTGACAGTGGATATTGTCAACCTTCGGGAAAATAATGTCAGTCGAGGCTTCGCCTCGGCTCGGTTGACATTAATTTTCTCAGGCTGACAATATCCACTGTCACCGTCACTGGGATGCAATATTTATATAATAATATTCCAACGAGTTTGTTAGTAACAGCAAAATGCGTTAAAATGCGTTTTACGGTCACAGTGCATGTTAAATGGCTTCGTTATGAAACTAAATGCAACCATTCATAAACTGATATACCAAAAATTCAAAAATTCAATACAGTTAAAGCTATATTATTTAATTTCGTTTGTGAAGTCAAATTTAATCAAGGCACAAGTTTTGCGTTTTTATGTCATGTTGTGGCTCACATACAAGTGTTATTAATTGATGATTTATATATTGCACCAACAATATATGTAACCTTTCGAATTGTAAGAATAACAAACAAAATCTGCAAACTTAAACTTGTTTTACTCGAAATCTAATTATATGCAAGCATGTCTACAGTCTCCTTTCGGGGTGGGTTGGGGCGGGATCTAGGAGTCCGACTTCAGATTGGCTAATAATGATTTGAGCCTAAAATGACCTCTTATTTACAAGGGAATTCACAGTAATGTGTACTGTCCTAGTTAAGCGGCCTCCATAGCTCAGGGGACACTACTTTAGAGCTACATATATCTGCCCAGCAAGGGTTCGCTCCCTTGAGGAGGCATGTCGGATGTGATCCTTCATCTCATCTCCCTCAGAGGTTGATGTCCTAATATATAATGTAATACTTTGTTAACGGGACGTAAACCCCAATTCATTCAAGGTTATACGCACCAGGTTAATTTAAAGAAACTAACCCGCCAAATAACGACAAAATTACACTACATCAACCCGCTATCCAGTTGTTCAGGTCATATAATAATGTATATGTGCCGATTATAAGTATAGAATTTGTTCGCGGGTTCTTAAAATACCGTGATTGAATATGCGTAAAATTAATTATGCGTTGGTAACTTTTTAATTCAAATCTCCAGTTTTGCGGTTTGGCATGGCTGGTTAAAGCTACAGAGTCCCTATAACAATCGATTTTTTCTTTGTAGGCCTGTCTTTATTTGTAACTTCATGTTCACAAGCTCATGTCGAAATCGGGTATTTAAGCGAGCAAATATAGTGAAGGAAATCATTTACTGTATATATATCGACCAGTGCACATAGTACCTATACACAGGTAACAGTAATTTTTACAAAAAAAAAAAGTTAGCTTCTTTCGGGGCTCGAACACACGATCTTCTGATTTCAAGTCCTGTGCTCTATCCACTGAACTACAACGCTACTTGAGAAAACAGTATACTAACTACCATATATTATGAGCCAAAATAACTTAACATATTTGAACGCAACTAAAGATGGATCAATAAATATGCAGTCCATATTGTCGCACGTGTAAATTAACATTGCCTGGTGTAATACTGTATCTTATCAATATGAAACTAATACTTCGCCTCAAATCAACCATATCTCGACTTGTTCTTTAGCGCTTGATGAGTTTGTGTGCGCGCTTTGTGTACGTAATGCCTATTTAGAGTTAAAAATGCTACAAAATACCAATAAAGAGCAGTGGTCTAGAGGTTCAGCGTAAATCTTTCAAATCTTACAAGTGCAAGGCTGTGGTTCAAATCCTGTTCCAGGCAACTATTTTTTTATCACATATATTCTGGAGCCGTATATTTATCGATGTTACCTGTACGGAGGCTAAAAAAAATGAAATTTTACGTATCGATTTCTACTTATATACCGACTTTTGGGCAGTTTATATTGTGTCTAGAGAGTTTGGATTCTCAAAATATGTAAGTTATATAATTATATACCCCGTTGTAAGTAGGTTTAGAAACGGTGTACATATGATGTAAAATGTGTCTCTTGTTGGCGGGATACCTACTTTAAGCATATTAAGACCAATTCCATCCAATATATATGTTAAGTCAAATGTAAGACCTAAACATCATTTTATTTGATTGACAAAACGTTTTTATTAAAAATTTGAGGGTGGGGGTAGGGGCGGGTGTTGGTTTTTTTTTAAGATACTTCTAGAAAACGTATTTTATGAACAAGAGTCCAGACTAGTCATGCCTGCTTGAGTGTATGTATTGGGTTTAACGTCGCTTTTCACCGTGTTTCAGTTATATCACGACGGTGTCTACTTGTACCAGTGAGCTCAATGTCCAACTGTATAGTGTCGCCACACTGGAATACCACTTAGACACAAAACATGTCGACCAGTCCTAGCACTACCCTTTATATGCTGAAAGTCGAGCAAATGAGCTACTAGTACCACGTTTATTAAGTCTGGGTGTGACCCCGCCGGTGATTGAACCCACGACCCCACGCGTGCAAGGCAGAAGCTTTACCACTAAACCACCTCCATCAGATTTCAAGAGCGTCTGGATGACAAAGTTCAATGAGCGGAAGCGCAGCTTATAATACCTGGACATTCCAAACAAGAAACAAGAAGCCTGCAGCACAGCTGGTTTAAACTCGATTTTAGCATTTTATATAGATAGATAGATATTTTATTCAAACATAAGGCATTACGCCCAACACTTCACATGCAAATAGTACATACATATAAACATGTATATGAAATACACACAATATTTTCCAGTTAATGACAATTTGTCTAATTTCATAGGTGAGTTTCAAGATCATCTGTATATGTTACTAGTTAAAAAGTATTTGACAACTATTAAGTATATAAGTGTTTAATATATATTTTTAAATTAATATTCCTAAGTACTGATCAGTACACATTTATATCTGTGGACATAAAGGAGAACAGTGATATTTATTTATAAAACATTTCGTCTCTTCTTTTAAAACTTTTACAAATGAAAACGGACAGTTTCTTTAATAAACTCTTGTTTTCTGTTGTCATAAGTTCAATAAATGTTGGTATGTTTGGCCGTTTCCAAAAATATTTGTTATATCATGTGAATATGATTCATGTCTTTACATCGCATACGTATATACCATACTTTAAATATTCCGACTAGCTGGCGTTCCTGCCAAGAACAGGGGGGATATTTGTTATTTTGGAGTGAATTACAGATTTTATTTCATCGAAAAATGAGCAAATGTAATATGTTCGCGAATGTCATATGTTCGCGAATGTCACGTTACAGGGATGACATTGCTCATGCCTAAAATATGCATTTGGTTGACAATTTCATTTGACCATTTCCCATCCATTTTAGATATTATTGTTGACAGATGGCGGACCAATAGTTCTTAAGCCAGTAATAACTGCTTGTAACAAGTTTGAACTATGTTTGGCATTGCGACATCTAGAACCACACAATTACATATCGTTCTAATTGATTATGAAGTATATTAACATCAAGCATGATTTTCAGTGACATTTTTCACGTTACATTTTGTTGTTTTTTAAAAAGAAATTACAGTCAAACATGTGTTGCTGTTTTCAAATGCAGTTTGGGTTAGTACTGCAGTTTCGTTCCATGCACATTAAGTATGATGTTACCGCAGCTATAAACCCGTGTGTGACACCTCTTGAACACGACAATATTGAAATTGTTATCAAGCATTAAAATTAGCGTCTCAATTTATTTATCCGGTATCATTATCCGGTATCATTATCCGGTATCATTGTATCATTATCCGGTATCATTATCCGGTATCATTATCCGGTATCATTGTATCATTATCCGGTATCATTATCCGGTATCATTTTGACCTCAAACCTGCTTGCATATACTTTAAATACAATTTCGAGTTTTCAACTTTTCCTCGTTTTTGAATATATACTGAAAGGAAAAAGAAACGCATAATGGGTATTTCCGCTATATATTGTATGTTAAATATGCGACTGGTACAGGGTGACATTAGGCGTGTCCTTTCGGGAAGAAGGTTTAAACAGTACCGAACACAACAATGGTTACCCCTTTAAAGTTTCACTATCGACAGAATGTGCATTTGGCTCAAGCAGATGAGCAAACTTTTAACGTTGCAATCTCTTAACATTAAACACAATACTGAAATGGCTTCAGTTTTTCAAGCGAAACTTCAATATTTATGAATTTCGTGCAACAACGTATACTTTGATTAAAAGGTCGACTACATGACAGAGTTGTCCTTTCAGTAAATAGTTGTAGCCCCTTTTGTACAAAACACGTTGAGATATATCTGGAATATTACTTTGAATTAGGTATATATAATAGTGTAGTATAGGCAATTTTTTGATTATGCGTTTCTTTTTCCTTTCAGTACATTATTGGTGAAATATAAACAGCAGTAAACAATAAGCTTTATACCATTCTTATAATTAATACTAATGATTGAACAAATGCAATTTATGTAGGAAAACTAACGTGGCGCCGCGAGTTTTACACAAATCGACATTGCCTGTCCCTTTAAAGGTTAGCTAGCGCTCTCGATTTAGCTGGGAATAGCTATGTCGCAGAGTTGGTTGGTTGGTTTGTTGGTGTTTTACGGCATTTGCATTACATGTTCGGCTATATATGACGGTCGAGGTTTTCATGGTAGAGGCAGACTACCCACCTTTCCTGGGTACTATTTGCTGTGTTATGTGTTGTTTCAGTCTTTTTTCACGAAAGGAAAGGTCTTACGAAGCCATGTACCATTCGATTAACAGCAGCATATTGTACATAATATAGCGGAAATTCCCGAGTTGCGTTTCTTTTTTCGCTTCAGTATATATACCTCCCTCCTAGACACTTTCTCACTTAAAAGTCAAGCTCCAGTATGTGTTTTGTAAGCATTTTGTAAAAAAGTCAATTGCAACTAGAACGAATTCGACGGCGTGGTCGTCGTAAAATACCCACGTTTTATTCACACAGGTCACTTCACCTCGCCCGCCCCCACCCTACCCCCCGCCACCTCACCCAGCCCCACGGTATATACAATGTAATCCCGACATCCAAATGTTCATTTGAGAAATATTTTTTAAATAAACTGACCCCCTGTTACCCTCCCCACCACCCACCCCCTCCAACCCGAACCCCAGTGAAGAGTTTTAAATAATAAATCATTTGACATGCTGTGTATCTCTTTATTAGATGACTATTATACCAATTAATGTGCAAAAGTATGAAAAATGACACCGTAATTGCATTATTAGTGTATTTGATACCCCTTCATCCAGGCCCATAGGAGGAAACAAATGTATACAGTGTAATCCCATCATCATGTTTCTTTTCAGACATAGTTATAAAAAAAAATCCAAATCCAAATCCCACCCCACACACACACAACCCCCTCCCCCCCCCCCACCCCCCACCCCCTGGGCCCCGGGCAAAAGTTCCGAGTTAGATATAATGAAATCATAAAATCATTTAATATGTCTTTTATAGACGTTTACATACACCAAGTTATATGCAAGAATATGGAAAAATGAGAGTGTAATTGAATTGTTAGTGTATTTGACCATCTGACCCCGCTGAGGGACCCTGGGTGCAGAGCCATCATCATAATGTTTCATTTGAGACATAATTACAACAATTTTTTTTTTTTAAAAATCACCCAAATCCCGCCCGCCCCATCCACCCTAGGCCCCAGGGCAGACGTTCGAGTTTGCGAAATATAAAAATTGTTTGATATGTTGTTTATCTTTTATAGACGATTACATATACCAAGTTATGTGCAAAAAAATATGAAAAAATGACAGTGTAATTGAATTTTTAGTTTATTTGACATTTTGACCCCCTCCCCCACCCCACCCCCACCCCCACCCTACACACACACACACACAATCCCACACCAACCCCACTGAGCTTTGAGCCAAAAATAATAGTGCTCTTGCACGCCGTCATCATAATGGTGATGTCATACCCTAAGTTTGGTTGAATTCCGTTCAGTGGTTTAGGAGGAGATGCGGTAACGCAGAGACGGACGGACGGTCAGACGTGGGTATAAAAAGTGACGTTATTTGTGACAATCCTATACTTCGAGCCCATGGGAATTGATTTAATTGTATCTTCACTAAAACTAAAGTGCTGATAAGTTTTAAAATGGAAATGACCTTGTCTACGGATAACGGATTGACGGACACAAACACAGACTAAATGTAGTATACCAATAAAGAGGGCCATTATTTATGTTGTAAGAACTTATTGCCCGACCCATTTGTATAAAGTACTTGGCAATAAAATATATGTCTAAACCGTAAAAAAAACTCGGTTTTCCGGTGGTATCATGATACACCGGAAACTATAATATATCCTGTAGATGATAGTTTAGATTTCGCTTAAATTAGCATACATCTCAAATGTAAAATATCAAAATTCAGAAAAACATGATACTCTTTGCATGACATGTGGTATAATTCCTCTCACTCATTAATCAATTCTATTTTTAATCAGATCAAAAGCCAGTTCCTGTGGAGCAGATACACTTATACTTGGAGCAACATCTACCACAGGCGCTAGATGTCTTATGCTTGAAACTTGGGGGGAAATGCCAATGTTTTTAATATACTTTGTACGCATAAAATTAAAGCGTCAAGCACATGTGCGCATATTGTATAATATATAAGTAAATGTTACCATAGCAAAGAAATGTTACTATTTTAATTTACTTATTTCATTCACCCATTTTCCAGAAATGCCTCGCTAGCTCTGCGGATAAGGCCTAAACTTTAGAGCTGCAGACCTCTGCCCCACGTGGGTTCGCTTCATGGCGGAAGCATGTCTGATGGGAAACTTCATCATCTCATTTCCCTCTGAGGAAGCCTAATATGATGTAATAAAGGGACTTAAAACTCCAATGCATTGTATTTATTTCCTCCCATTCATCTCTCCTCAACCCCAATAACACACAAACAATTAAAAAGCAAACTCTCCCACCACACTCACACATATTTTCCAATATCCCGTATCCCTTGTTAGCTCGCCCAATGTTATTTACTATTAATGACAATGACATTGATCTCAGACCACTGTTGCGTTTCCCGGGTATACAAGTCATTGAGCATTTTGGAAGAAACACACTTGTTTTGAGATCGTCTGCTGTTACCACACATTAAACTGAAGGACAACCACGTGATATTATTATTTGGCATAAACATTGTAGGATCATTTTAGGTGATTCACTTTTAATCGGGACCATATAGTTTGAACACACTACCTCTGTAAACGCACTAGACCAGATATGTACATACATACATGGCTCCACCCCACCCCAACACCCACCACGCACACACCATCACACCCCAAATGCAGACTAACCCCACTCAAACACTCACCTAGTCCAAAACGTACGCCATGTTAACACCTTTTCAACAAATAATACTTACATTTTCACACGTATCTATCAGTTGAAGACTGTACACTTTGCCGCTATCGAAAGGTACGGAACCTGAAACATCAAATAGTACAATTATGGCTAAATATTGCAAATCACTTGGGCTACGACCTAAAGCCTGGATCATCAAATAGTACAATTATGACTAAATATTGCAAAACACTTGGGCTACCACCTAAAGCCTGGATCATCAAATAGTAAATTATGGCTAACTATAGCAACATACTTGGCTACGATCTAAAACCTGAAACATCCAATAATACAATTATGGCTAAGTATAGCAAAATACTGGGGCTGCGACCTGAAACTATCATATTGGTTAATTATATTAACATAATGCGGCTACGTAGCCTTCAACATCAATTAGCATATTGGTTAAATATATCAACATACAGGGGCTAAAGAACCTACAACATCATATAGCATATTGGTTAACTATAGTTCAACATACCGAGGCTAAAGAACAACTGTCAACATCAAATAGCATATTGGTTAACTATAGTTCAACATACCGAGGCTAAAGAACAACTGTCAACATCAAATAGCATTTTGGTTAACTATAGTTCAACATACCGAGGCTAAAGAACAACTGTCAACATCAAATAGCATTTTGGTTAATTGCAATGTTGATTTTGACTGGAAACGCGTTTTGGCATCAATCTACTGGGATCTAGGGCGCCGCCAAGTTAGTATGACGTAATCAAACTGATACATTCGAGATATGATTCCATGGATTAATGGAGATGTTGCGAATGAGTTTACCTGTAAGAGTGTCTAGGATTTTAAAAATAATGTCCTTCTAAAGAAGTGTTTTCTTCCCGTGTGTGTAGCTTACAATGTTCGAAGATGAATCTAAATTGATATCATACAGTCTTGCATAAGGCATTTCTACGTCGCTGATAGCACACAACGTGATTTATTACTGTGCATTGACACCAGCAAAACGTGCTTTTGTTTACATCTCATATAATATAATTATAAATGTTTAAAATAGTACAACAATAATATATCGGTCACCTCTTTTTAGCAAAAAAAAGCATGCTTGTGTAACGCCATTAAACATTTAAATATATTTAAAGCTACATAGTCTCTATTTTAACTGGTAATAACTCATGAATATGAATGAGTCGCGTTCAGAATATATGTGATAAAAAAGTAATTGCCCAGAACGGGATTTGAACCACAGACGCTGCGCTTTTAAGTTTTGATGGCTGTAAGTTTAACCACTAGACCACGGCTATTTATTGGTATATGATAGCATTTTTAACACTAAATGGCCATTACATAATAACTAGCGCACACACAAACTCATCAATGGCTAAATAACAAGTCGAGATATGGTTGTTTTGAGGTGGAATATTAGTTTCATATTGATAACATATATTATACCAGGCGATGTTAATTTACACGTGCGACAAGATGGACTATATATTTATTGATTCATCTTGAGTTGCGTTCAAATAGGTTAAGTTATTTTGCCTCTTAATAAATGGTAGTTAGTATACCATTTTCTCAAGAAGCGTTATAGCTCAGTGGATAGAGTACCTGTCTTAAAATCAGAAGGTCGTGTGTTCGAGTCCCGAAAGAGGCACTTTTTTTTCTTCTGTAAATCATGATGTTACCTGTGTACAAGAACGACCTGCACTGATCGATGTCTATACAATAAATGATGTCCTGCGATATATTTTCTCGCTTAAATACCCGATTTCGACATGAGCTGGTGAACATGAAGTTACAAATAAAGACACGCCTACAAAGATAAAGACACGCCTACAAAGATAAAGACACGCCTACAAAGAAAAAATCGATTGATATAGAGACTCTTTAATTAATTAAGGAACTGAACTGAATTGGATTTTATAGTCGCACCAACAGCTAAGGTCATATGGCGACTTTCCAGCTTCCACTAGTGGAGGAAGACCCCAGGTGCCCCTCCGGGCAATTTTCGTGCACCGGCGGGCACCTGGGTAGAACCACCGACGTTCCGCAAGCCAGCTGGATAGCTTCCTCACATACAGATTCCTAGGCCCCTGAGGGATCGAACCTACAGCGGTGAGGGGCAAGTGATTGCAAGTCAGAGACTCTAACCACTCGGCCACGGACGCCCCAATTAATTAAGGAAAAAGGAAACGCAACTCGGGAATTTCCGCTATATAATTTATATATTGCAGCGTTCACTTAATTCCACTTACTATTCCAGAGAAATCACTACATTGTTTGTAAAAGACAGATTGCAGATATGGTTAGTGAAAAGACAAAACTGTGCTGTTTTAAACCTTTTATTCGCAGTACACTTTGTAGCACGAAATTCATAAATGTTGAAGTTCTGCTTTGTGATTTGCGTTGCATGTTTGTTATTACAATACATATGAGTTGAACTGGGTTTTATGGAGAACCAGCACAAACTGGTTATAATTTCCCCAAAGGGAATAAACATGCCAGACCCAAACCATCCCCCCAACCCCGCACACCCTCCCCCACCCTCCCCCTCTTAAATGTATACCAAGGTATAATATGCATAATGGGCCGAGAACCTTCTCACCTGCAGAACTACTGAGTTGCTGCAAATAATGTTGTAAACATGGTCAGTGCTTTATGTCATCACTCAAGTAGCACCTGAAACAATGCAGGGACGATGAAGACCTTCAATGAAAACGACAAACACATGAATTCCGGGAGATTGTCACCCTTTATTCGGATAGGCAGCGGCCCTATTCTTTCCCGGGAACCACACGCACAGGGGACAATACATACAAGAAAACAGTGATACTTTACAGTGATACAAAGTATCACAAGCCGGTCAGAACAGTTACATAAGAAAACAGTAAGAGGAATGAATATGATACAAATAAACGAACAGTGCGTAGATTTTAGGATTGTTTTCTTTGTAATTGTCAACAATCAAGGCACATTTCATCAATAACAGCACATTTATCATGAAATATTTGAGCACTAGATAAACTAGTCATCATGAGACAAAATTAACATGTTTTTAATTTTGGAATATGTGTTGTATAATGTTATAATATGAGGATGTTATTTCATGATTATAATGTGAGAAATTGGGATAATGGTTAGAATATGAAGAACTGATAAATTATTATAGTTATAAACAAAAAGACAACTTAATGATAATATAATAGCAATTGGAGCGTCTGTGAAGGTAATCTCAGTTTTTAGCAATGTAAATTTATATTAGAAGAAAGGATTTAAGGTTAGTTGATTTTTATTATTGAAATCTGATTAGTAGTTCATGAGAATAAGTAGCAGTGGAACAGACCTACTTCAAACTATTGTGAAGATGCGTCAGTTAAAGTTTCATCAACTCTCTTTAATGATTGAAGAGGTGTTGCTTATTTTAAAATCAGTCAGCACCAAAACGAGATAAATATTATATAGATTTACACACAAACAGTTAGTAATATTCAAAACACAATTTCCTTTATATTATTCTTATATTTAATATTAATTATTGAACACATGCAAGTTATGTAGAAAAACTAACGGCCCGGGGCGCCGCGAGCTTTTAAAAAATCAAGATTGCCTCTAAGTTTAACAATCAATCAAAAATCAGTGACGATAACGATTTGGAACCAGCTGTATTCATATGCTGAGAAAAATTTATAGACTGTATCCCTGAAACTGATACGTAATTCAAGTAGTAGAAGACCAATAAAATGCCTGTATACCAATTTGACTGCGTCCCGGTATTTTTACTAGAATACAGTCGTTTTATGAACAGTAAAATGACGTTGATACACAGTCCAACACCCATAGCAGCTTTCTGAGTCCGGGATAAAATAGCCGGAGCCTCAAGGCTCCGGCAATGAAGGTTAGGCCAAACCATTTTATTTTTTTGTTTAGCGTCAACTCTTTTTTCGCGAAACCTAGCTACCTATTCAAAAAAAATTAAAAAATCTGTTCGAAAAAACAAACCATTAATATAGCAAAAATGATAACAAAACATGATATAAAACATTTAAAACCTTTATTTAAACTATGCAGATGTCTCATAAAACATAAGTTTAATAAAGGATAGTTAAAACAATAACGTAATTGACTAGAAAACAAGCATTTTAGAAACTCATATAAACACCGAATGACTTTGTCAAAAATAATACACATATTATTAACTTCTAGTACTTGGAATGTTCAAGTATTATTTACTGCTTTTGAGCATAATACTTATATGGCTTACAAAATGCATAAACAAAAGATTCTGGCAAGTGAGATCAAATCATTGGATGAATGAGATCAAATATTTTAGATGTATAGCTTAATTCATTTACATAAAGCACATAAAGCCTGAGATCAAACCTAACATACTAAGGTTGTGAGTTCAATTAAAATGAGTATAAACATAGCCTTCGCATAAAACTAAGTTTAATTAACAAAATTGAGTAGAAAACAAGCATTTTGGAAAGTCATATAGACATCGAATGACTTTGTCAAAAATAATACACATATTATTAACGTCTAGTACTTGGAAAGTTCAAGTATTATTTACTGCTTTTGAGTATAATACGTATATGACTTACATAATAGCTATATTGTCTATTGTATATAATACCCGTACTTTCAAGTTAACAAACTATAGCTATAAAAATCGGCTAAATGACATTGCGTTGATGAGTTTGACTGCAATCAATGAATTTTGGCGCGAATCTACTCATTCGCAACATCTCGTATACTGCTTCGCAGCATAACTCGAATGTATATCGAAGGTCTCCATACTGGTTACGTCATACTAGCAGGACGCGCATCAGATTCCCGCCAAAACGAATACTCAAAATCAAAGTAACTACAAAGTTTTGCAGTGTCATTTAGCCGCTAGCTCCATCTATAGTTTACATGAAAGAAGTGATTAAACCTTCATCTGTATTGTATATAACAAACATGCAACGCATATCATACATCAACCAGTGTGGCTAACGGCTATATTGTTTATATAGCAACACATATGCAACAGTGCATTAGTTTCTGTGCCGTTGCCTTCCGGCTAACAAAATGTCAAGATTTTGAACATCCCGGAGCATCGATACACACGAGGCGTGATCTCAAAAAATTACGGGATTGGCCGAGTTTTCACTGGAATCTATTGGGATCCAGGGCGAATCCAGCTTAGTATCACGTAACTAATAGCGTTTCCTAATTCCAAATGAGTCAATGCAATGATAGAGATGTTGCGAGATAGTTTACTAGGATTTTAAATAATGCCCTTCTAAATAATTGTTATTTTCTCATCTCTATCGCTAACGACTAAGTCTTGCATATATCTAGATTTATATTTAGCACAAACAATTTTATTTATTACTACGCGTTGACACTAGTATAACGTTCCTTTGTTTAGATCGTATCACCTAATTATAAATGTTTAAAATAGTACAACAATAATAGCATATTATTTATAGAAAAACAACAACAACATGCTTTTACAAAGATTAACCATTACACGTTTTAAAATTATATGACAGAGCCTCGCCATTCTTTGTTTTCTAAGCCTCACCTGATATGGACGGCACTGACAAACTATTCTCTATATTTTTTTATAAACAACACACTAACTTATATTTGAACTAAAAATAAATGATAAGAAGAAAACCTATGAATCATGGGCGTAGGAACGTTTCAATTATTGTGGGCGCTGTGGGGCCCGGTATGTATGTTGTTTAACAAGTATATGGGGGGCCAAACTTTCTGACAAGCAAAAAAACAAAAAAGACATTATCCATGCTAAAATTACACCAAAACATACAACATTATATAAAAAAAAATATGAGGGAGCCTGTGGGGTGGGGAGCCTGGTGTGGGGCTTATGTGAAGAATTAGAATTAGAGGATTCAACACCACACTGCAGTAACTTCACAATAAATTAAAAAGATACGCCAGTGTGGCGTTAAACCTTCGATATATACCTGATTATGTATCTAACTACAATGAAAACGTCATTAAAGGAACACAATGCAATCTTGAATTATGTATGTATCAGGCACTTGTATTTCAACGATCTACGGAAGCGTAGGAGGGGCATTTTGACTTAACATTTAAGACTTAAGACTTATGACTTAACACTTAACACTTATTACTTACGGAAGCGTAGGAGGGACATTTTGTCTTAACTGTTAAGTGTTAAGTCAAAATGTCCCTCCTACGCTTCCGTAATACGATTATACTTAAATAACAGGTTTTCAAGTGGTCCTCGTTATTGTACCTTTGATTAAGTATCTTACTGGTGTAAGATATAATCAGCAATCAAGTAAAATGTAAACACTTTTTTGCTTTGAACTATTTAAATATGTATTAATTATGATTTGCAAATACGCATCCTATGTAGAAAATCTAACGGGACTCCGCGAGTTTTCAAGATTGCCGTGTGTCCCTTTAATGATATTTGAAAAATGTCATCATGTTATACATTTGCTCTACATTTGTGTTCTAATCAACACGAAAAGGCTCACTAAACCAGATTTAAAACGTGTATCAAACTGTCATAGGTATCGTATCAATAACAGGAGCTGATCAGTAAGGGGTGGATATGTTTAAACTCCTACTTTCCTCCTATCTTGAGAAGTAGAGCAAAATCTAAGGGAGGAAAGCGAATAATCCTTCAATCATGCTAAGAACATTGTTTTGTTCATGCTAAGAACGTTGTTGGTGTTAATGCTAATATCGTTGTTGTTGTTGTTAATGATAATAACGTTGTTGTTGTTTATGCTGAGAACGTTGTTGTTGTTAATGCTAATAACGTTGTTGTTGTTAATGATAATAACGTTGTTGTTGTTTATGCTGAGAACGTTGTTGTTGTTTATGCTGAGAACGTTGTTGTTGTTAATGCTAATAACGTTGTTGTTGTTTATGCTGAGAACGTTGTTGTTGTTTATGCTGCGAACGTTGCTGTTGTTGTTTATGCTGAGAACGTTGTTGTTGTTTACGTTGTTGTTGTTTATGCTGAGAACGTTGTTGTTGTTTATGCTGAGAACGTTGTTGTTGTTGTTTATGCTGAGAACGTTGTTGTTGTTTACGTTGTTGTTGTTTATGCTGAGAACGTTGTTGTTGTTTACGTTGTTGTTGTTTATGATGAGAACGTTGTTGTTGTTTATGCTTATAACGTTGTTGTTGTTAATCCTAAGAACATTGTTGTTGTTTATGGTAAGAACATTGTTATTTTCTGGTTGTTAACATTTTCAAAACAAGATATTCTGGATTCGTATGCGACTACAGACTGTATACATGATCATACATAGTGTTGGGCTGGCGTGGCGCAGTCGGTACCGCGGCGGATTTGTAACCGGAGGCCCCGCGTTCAATCCTCCGTGGTGTCACTGAGTTTCGTCGGTGTGTTCTTGGGCAAGACACTTTCCCTTAGCCTCGTCCATCGGATGGGTACGTAAACCGGGCGGTCACGTGTATCGGTCTATCCTCCGAGCACGTTAAAGAACCAAAGGAATCTATTCGATAATAAGAGTATAGCACAGTTCCCGGATTCCTATGTATCCTTCTGGGGCGGCTCTAAATAACCAATACTGTGTTGATGAGCCGTTAAACAATATTCAATTCAATTCAATACATATTGTTTTAAAAACATCAACATTGCCGTGTGTCCCTTTAATCGTGTGTCCAAATCGAGCCCTCCGACAACTTTTATGTTAGACACAGTGGAAGAAATTAATGTGTTGTTGATTAACAAAAAAACATGCACTTACTCGTACATTTTTATTACCATTTTACCCCAAGCATATTACATTGATACGCGTACAGTCATATGCTAGCCGTCCGGTACCAGTCGTCCGTTACCGGAAGGATAGACTCGTCGGCTAAACACTACCTAACTATATACCACTTGTTTTCTATTTACATAATTATCTTAATTATAGTTATAACATATAAACTGATCACTTCGGGACATACAGGTGTTTATGCACCCATCATTTTTATAAAGTGTCCTCGTCAATCTTTTTTGACACGGGAAATATGTGACGACACACAGACATATTTAGGTCTGTGGACGATATGATAATTGTTTGTTTACAGATAATACCACCATATGTTACTGATACGGTGCACATCAAACAGAGAGATGTACATCAATTCAAATTTCAATTATATGATTTAGTTAAACTAAATAACATCGGCCTTGTGATTCACACCAGGACCCGTCTATCTACACATAGGTCAATAAATCCATCATTGCGGATATTTTCGTGACTGAAAGACTTACTTTATTCTGGATGCTTCGTCTGGTGTTTCGAACGTACACTTTCATTGGCATTAAGCCGATATAATCTAAAGTCAAGTAATAAGGGAGAATTCAGAGATACTGACACGCAATAGTTAGTTCGTATTATCTTGCAAAACTGCAAACAACTGGTCAGATACCATTATTGATTTGGACTTCTGATTGGTTGAAAAAGATATAGGGTCTTCTAGGGCATATAGTAAGATTGTAAGGTAGATTTTGATTGGATGAAATTACCCAAATCATAACAAATTCCCATAAAACATACAAATATTATATTTCCATCATAAAACATGTTCATTTAGGATATTTTGACTGAAATTTGCATTTTATTGATAAAATTGAGGGTATATTTGCAAAAAGTAAAATGTATTTACTGAAATTCTGGGATTGTCCACGTAAAGCATTATATTATCCCCAATTTGCCGGTCTGTTTTGAGTGTATCTAGGATAGTTCTTTAAGGATCTTTAAGAACAGTTAGTTGTTGTTTTTTCAGCCATTGGGATTGAGAAATAGGGGTTGAAGGCCAAATGGCTATAATGTAGGCTATGGAAACTGCAATAGAGATATATGACCTAGAACTAGTATCAGGCTAAGGCTACATTCTAAAGGTATGACCTAGAACTAGTATCAGGCTAAGGCTACATTCTAAATGCAATAGAGTTATATGACCTAGAACTAGTATCAGGCTAAGGCTACATTCTAAATGCAATAGAGTTATATGACCTAGAACTAGTATCAGGCTAAGGCTACATTCTAAATGCAATAGAGTTATATGACCTAGAACTAGTATCAGGCTAAGGCTACATTCTAAATGCAATAGAGTTATATGACCTAGAACTAGTATCAGGCTAAGGCTACATTCTAAAGGTATGACCTAGAACTAGTATCAGGCTAAGGCTACATTCTAAATGCAATAGAGTTATATGACCTAGAACTAGTATCAGGCTAAGGCTACATTCTAAATGCAATAGAGTTATATGACCTAGAACTAGTATCAGGCTAAGGCTACATTCTAAATGCAATAGAGTTATATGACCTAGAACTAGTATCAGGCTAAGGCTACATTCTAAATGCAATAGAGTTATATGACCTAGAACTAGTATCAGGCTAAGGCTACATTCTAAAGGTATGACCTAGAACTAGTATCAGGCTAAGGCTACATTCTAAATGCAATAGAGTTATATGACCTAGAACTAGTATCAGGCTAAGGCTACATTCTAAATGCAATAGAGTTATATGACCTAGAACTAGTATCAGGCTAAGGCTACATTCTAAATGCAATAGAGTTATATGACCTAGAACTAGTATCAGGCTAAGGCTACATTCTAAATGCAAAATAGAGTTATATGACCTAGAACTAGTATCAGGCTAAGGCTACATTCTAAATGCAATAGAGTTATATGACCTAGAACTAGTATCAGGCTAAGGCTACATTCTAAATGCAATAGAGTTATATGACCTAGAACTAGTATCAGGCTAAGGCTACATTCTAAATGCAATAGAGTTATATGACCTAGAACTAGTATCAGGCTAAGGCTACATTCTAAATGCAATAGAGTTATATGACCTAGAACTAGTATCAGGCTAAGGCTACATTCTAAATGCAATAGAGTTATATGACCTAGAACTAGTATCAGGCTAAGGCTACATTCTAAATGCAATAGAGTTATATGACCTAGAACTAGTATCAGGCTAAGGCTACATTCTAAATGCAATAGAGTTATATGACCTAGAACTAGTATCAGGCTAAGGCTACATTCTAAATGCAATAGAGTTATATGACCTATAACTAGTATCAGGCTAAGGCTACATTCTAAATGCAATAGAGTTATATGACCTAGAACTAGTATCAGGCTAAGGCTACATTCTAAATGCAATAGAGTTATATGACCTAGAACTAGTATCAGGCTAAGGCTACATTCTAAATGCAATAGAGTTATATGACCTAGAACTAGTATCAGGCTAAGGCTACATTCTAAATGCAATAGAGTTATATGACCTAGAACTAGTATCAGGCTAAGGCTACATTCTAAATGCAATAGAGTTATATGACCTAGAACTAGTATCAGGCTAAGGCTACATTCTAAATGCAATAGAGTTATATGACCTAGAACTAGTATCAGGCTAAGGCTACATTCTAAATGCAATAGAGTTATATGACCTAGAACTAGTATCAGGCTAAGGCTACATTCTAAATGCAATAGAGTTATATGACCTAGAACTAGTATCAGGCTAAGGCTACATTCTAAATGCAATAGAGTTATATGACCTAGAACTAGTATCAGGCTAAGGCTACATTCTAAATGCAATAGAGTTATATGACCTAGAACTAGTATCAGGCTAAGGCTACATTCTAAATGCAATAGAGTTATATGACCTAGAACTAGTATCAGGCTAAGGCTACATTCTAAATGCAATAGAGTTATATGACCTAGAACTAGTATCAGGCTAAGGCTACATTCTAAATGCAATAGAGTTATATGACCTAGAACTAGTATCAGGCTAAGGCTACATTCTAAATGCAATAGAGTTATATGACCTAGAACTAGTATCAGGCTAAGGCTACATTCTAAATGCAATAGAGTTATATGACCTAGAACTAGTATCAGGCTAAGGCTACATTCTAAATGCAATAGAGTTATATGACGCTAGAACTAGTATCAGGCTAAGGCTACATTCTAAATGCAATAGAGTATATGACCTAGAACTAGTATCAGGCTAAGGCTACATTCTAAATGCAATAGAGTTATATGACCTAGAACTAGTATCAGGCTAAGGCTACATTCTAAATGCAATAGAGTTATATGACCTAGAACTAGTATCAGGCTAAGGCTACATTCTAAATGCAATAGAGTTATATGACCTAGAACTAGTATCAGGCTAAGGCTACATTCTAAATGCAATAGAGTTATATGACCTAGAACTAGTATCAGGCTAAGGCTACATTCTAAAGGTATGACCTAGAACTAGTATCAGGCTAAGGCTACATTCTAAAGGTATGACCTAGAACTAGTATCAGGCTAAGGCTATATTCTAAAGGTATGACCTAGAACTAGTATCAGGCTAAGGCTACATTCTAAAGGTATGACCTAGAACTAGTATCAGGCTAAGGCTACATTCTAAAGGTATGACCTAGAACTAGTATCAGGCTAAGGCTACATTCTAAAGGTATGACCTAGAACTAGTATCAGGCTAAGGCTACATTCTAAAGGTATGACCTAGAACTAGTATCAGGCTAAGGCTACATTCTAAATGCAATAGAGTTATATGACCTAGAACTAGTATCAGGCTAAGGCTACATTCTAAATGCAATAGAGTTATATGACCTAGAACTAGTATCAGGCTAAGGCTACATTCTAAATGCAATAGAGTTATATGACCTAGAACTAGTATCAGGCTAAGGCTACATTCTAAATGCAATAGAGTTATATGACCTAGAACTAGTATCAGACTAAGGCTACATTCTAAATGCAATAGAGTTATATGACCTAGAACTAGTATCAGGCTAAGGCTACATTCTAAATGCAATAGAGTTATATGACCTAGAACTAGTATCAGGCTAAGGCTACATTCTAAAGGTATGACCTAGAACTAGTATCAGGCTAAGGCTACATTCTAAAGGTATGACCTAGAACTAGTATCAGGCTAAGGCTACATTCTAAAGGTATGACCTAGAACTAGTATCAGGCTAAGGCTACATTCTAAAGGTATGACCTAGAACTAGTATCAGGCTAAGGCTACATTCTAAAGGTATGACCTAGAACTAGTATCAGGCTAAGGCTACATTCTAAAGGTATGACCTAGAACTAGTATCAGGCTAAGGCTACATTCTAAAGGTATGACCTAGAACTAGTATCAGACTAAGGCTACATTCTAAATGCAATAGAGTTATATGACCTAGAACTAGTATCAGGATAAGGCTACATTCTAAATGCAATAGAGTTATATGACCTAGAACTAGTATCAGGCTAAGGCTACATTCTAAAGGTATGACCTAGAACTAGTATCAGGCTAAGGCTACATTCTAAAGGTATGACCTAGAACTAGTATCAGGCTAAGGCTACATTCTAAAGGTATGACCTAGAACTAGTATCAGGCTAAGGCTACATTCTAAAGGTATGACCTAGAACTAGTATCAGGCTAAGGCTACATTCTAAAGGTATGACCTAGAACTAGTATCAGGCTAAGGCTACATTCTAAAGGTATGACCTAGAACTAGTATCAGGCTAAGGCTACATTCTAAAGGTATGACCTAGAACTAGTATCAGGCTAAGGCTACATTCTAAATGCAATAGAGTTATATGACCTAGAACTAGTATCAGGCTAAGGCTACATTCTAAAGGTATGACCTAGAACTAGTATCAGGCTAAGGCTACATTCTAAATGCAATAGAGTTATATGACCTAGAACTAGTATCAGACTAAGGCTACATTCTAAAGGTATGACCTAGAACTAGTATCAGGCTAAGGCTACATTCTAAATGCAATAGAGTTATATGACCTAGAACTAGTATCAGACTAAGGCTACATTCTAAAGGTATGACCTAGAACTAGTATCAGGCTAAGGCTACATTCTAAATGCAATAGAGTTATATGACCTAGAACTAGTATCAGGCTAAGGCTACATTCTAAAGGTATGACCTAGAACTAGTATCAGGCTAAGGCTACATTCTAAATGCAATAGAGTTATATGACCTAGAACTAGTATCAGACTAAGGCTACATTCTAAAGGTATGACCTAGAACTAGTTTCAGGCTAAGGCTACATTCTAAAGGTATGACCTAGAACTAGTATCAGGCTAAGGCTACATTCTAAAGGTATGACCTAGAACTAGTATCAGGCTAAGGCTACATTCTAAAGGTATGACCTAGAACTAGTATCAGGCTAAGGCTACATTCTAAAGGTATGACCTAGAACTAGTATCAGGCTAAGGCTACATTCTAAAGGTATGACCTAGAACTAGTATCAGGCTAAGGCTACATTCTAAATGCAATATAGTTATATGACCTAGAACTAGTATCAGGCTAAGGCTACATTCTAAAGGTATGACCTAGAACTAGTATCAGGCTAAGGCTACATTCTAAATGCAATAGAGTTATATGACCTAGAACTAGTATCAGGCTAAGGCTACATTCTAAAGGTATGACCTAGAACTAGTATCAGGAAGGCTACATTCTAAAGGTATGACCTAGAACTAGTATCAGACTAAGGCTACATTCTAAAGGTATGACCTAGAACTAGTATCAGGCTAAGGCTACATTCTAAAGGTATGACCTAGAACTAGTATCAGGCTAAGGCTACATGCTAAAGGTATGACCTAGAACTAGTATCAGGCTAAGGCTACATTCTAAAGGTATGACCTAGAACTAGTATCAGACTAAGGCTACATTCTAAAGGTATGACCTAGAACTAGTATCAGGCTAAGGCTACATTCTAAAGGTATGACCTAGAACTAGTATCAGACTAAGGCTACATGCTAAAGGTATGACCTAGAACTAGTATCAGGCTAAGGCTACATTCTAAAGGTATGACCTAGAACTAGTATCAGGCTAAGGCTACATGCTAAAGGTATGACCTAGAACTAGTATCAGGCTAAGGCTACATTCTAAAGGTATGACCTAGAACTAGTATCAGGAAGGCTACATTCTAAAGGTATGACCTAGAACTAGTATCAGGAAGGCTACATTCTTAAGGTATGACCTAGAACTAGTATCAGGAAGGCTACATTCTAAAGGTATGACCTAGAACTAGTATCAGGCAGGCTACATTCTAAAGGTATGACCTAGAACTAGTATCAGGAAGGCTACATTCTAAAGGTATGACCTAGAACTAGTATCAGGAAGGCTACATTCTAAAGGTATGACCTAGAACTAGTATCAGGAAGGCTACACTCTAAAGGTATGACCTAGAACTAGTATCAGGAAGGCTACATTCTAAAGGTATGACCTAGAACTAGTATCAGGAAGGCTACATTCTAAAGGTCCAGTCTAGTAGGTACAATAAGAAGTCGTTGTTTTTAATTTAAAACATCAAGTTTGCGAACACCCATTTCCACAGAATACTTTTATAAAACTTACTGAACTCAGTGCCTCCGGTGAAACTGGAACTCGGGTCCATATACGATATTAGTACATATACATATTTATGAAGGTAACACATATAAATATGCTATTGATAAAATAATATGCAATTTTAGTTTCATTGACATTTGAATAATTATACTTTAATATACACAACATACAGCTATCAGACTACGTTTAAAGACAAGTATTTAGACATACTGAATGCTTCATAATGTAAGGTTCAAGTTTAATGTTTGGCATATAAATATAAAATGTTCCTGTTGCAGGACACGATACTGCCACTTCATGTTGTGTAATGTAAAGAAAATATTGCATAATGGCTGCTTCATTTGACAGGGGCGGGTTAGCGATGACTGTACAACACCACGCACCCACCGCCACACTTACCAAAAAATATATAATATAAAAAAAACGATCACAAACATGTAAAATGCAAATAAAATAATTGTCACACCCCATCCAATAATAATATTCAAGAAATATTAAGTTACGTTGAAAAAGTGTTTCATATCACAATTGCATAATGGCTAGTATGCATAGACTAGTATGTTGCATTTTGCAATATTCATTTTGCATAATGTTATATCCATGTTCCATAATGCATTGTATATGCTGGTATTGCAATCTTCATGTTGTGTAATGTACCATTCATGTTTTGTAATGTACCATTCATGTTGTGTAATGTAATGGCAAAGTGTAGTGTTCATGTTGCATAATGCATAGTATATGCTGATAATGCCATATCCATGTTGCATAATGCATAGTATATGCTGATAATGCAATATTCATGTTGCATAATGTAACGTTCAAGTTGTAGAGTGTAGTGTTCGTGTTGCATCATGCATTGCATAATGCTATTCCTGTTGTATAATGTTAACTTCACATGTAGTATAAAGCAATCTTTATATTGAATTGAATTGGGGTTTTAAGGCGCACCAACACATGAAAAGGTTATATGGCGCCTAAAAGGCATGAACATGCCAGGCTCATCTTCCATGTACATCGAGATAAAATATGGAAAATGGGCCTAGAACCTTCTCACCCTGAACTGCAGAGTTGCTGCAAATTCTATCGTAGAAACTCCATTTACGCTGGAGCCACGTTATTGTTTTTCTGCCACTGCTCTTAGTGATGTGAGCGAGATGGCACCTATAACAATGCAGGGGTCATGATGAAGACCTTTAATGAGCATGAACAAAAAATGACAAAATGAATATGAATGGGGAGTCCTACCCCTCTGCATGTGACGATGTGTTTGCAGTGGTTGTATTCTACCCCGGCACAACCACACGGGGAATCTTTATATTGACATACTAGTAATCTTAATATATTATAAATGTAATGTTCGTGTTTCGTATTGTAATATTGTTACCTAGTCCTTAAGTAATATTCTTGTTGCATAATGCAATAGTCATGTGGAATAATGCGATGTGTATATTGCATAGTGTATTGTTTATGTTGTACCATCTAATGTTCAGAATGCACGATGCAATTTTTATGTTGCATCAAACAATACTTATATTGCAGATTGCAATGTTTTTGTTGCGCTATACAATGTTGCATGTTGCCTATATACTTTCCTTATATGTTGCATTTTAAACAAAATCATGGATAAAGTGTTTTCTTGCTCAATGAAAAGCTAGACAAGACCTACCTGCGTAATTATCGAAGACGCTAGGCACGTGCTTTGACGGGAACCTGTTGGTAGCATAATTCATTAGCATGCTGGTTTTGCCGACGTTGTCATCTCCCAGCACCACACACTTTATTAAATCCGTCCGTAGAACCACCATTATTTTTAAAATTGCACATACAGCATCAAAATCACTGTTACTACATCCAACTAATCAGAAAGTATTCTACAAATGACTGGAATTTTACTTCACTCCAAAAAATAATATTTAAAAGCGAAAACATCCACTTTAAAATAAAACACCACCAGGGATGTCTCTCCAGTAAATAATGTCCCTTTTCAAAGGCTTAAATTATCAAAATGTCACTTCGATCAGAAAATAAATACTAAAACGTCAGTCTTACAGTATAAGGTAAAAATACTAAACCAATAATTATATTAGAATGTCACTGTTCCTACGACAGCGGATTCATAAAGCATCAATAAACACCACTTTGCTTTTAATTGTATTCACTTCGTGCGTAATAAAGCTATTTTTACACTATCCACAACACTCTAATAGTAAGTTTAATAAGTATAACAGTGGGTTAACTTAAATAACCAATACCGATCCCTAAAGATACACCTATATATTGCTAGAGGAAATGACTAACAGGTCAGCTTATAATGTAATTTTATAAACGCGTTGCATCAATTATGCATTCCTCTACCTTAATGTGAGCTATCAAACCTCGTTAAACCTTCATCTATAGACCGGATAGTTGCCTGTTCGAACTTATCCGGAGTATATTATAGCCTATTACTGTCCTAATCTAGGTGACACCGAAAAATATCCTATGTTTACATCAATTAGCACGTTGCGATCAAAGGAACGTGTTACCTTTATATTGTAAAGTTCAATCCGTAGGCCACCAAATCACGTTACTATCTCCTCCGTTAATCATGTATACTATCATCTCTTATACGTTATAAATATCACGTAAACAGAGAAACTCTGCAATTCAGTCTTAAGTTACATCACCTAAACTCAACTCACATTCCGATTCAAGTGTAAATAGTATGATACCGTTTACCTAGGGCTAATGTTTTAACGATGGATATTATTTCCTAGCCTAATGCGAATACTTAATTTCGGCACGGATTCCGCTCCTTTCGTTTAACACGCTAGAGTCAGACATACAGTATACAACATGTTAATTTACAATCTTGAAAATATTCATGAAACAAAACTTTAAAAACAATGTATACGATCGAACGCTAATATTAAAGGGGCATGTGGCAATCTTGATTAAAACTAACACTCGCGGCATCCTGCTATTGCTGTTTTTCTCCATAGCTTGAACATTTACGATCACTTAATGTCCCTATCCTACTATTGATGAGGTATATATAACTTACATATTTTAAAAATATACGTAATTTTATGACCTGAACACCTGGATATGGTTTGAATAAACGATTTTATAGTGCAATTTTGCCGTTAGTTGATGGGTTAGTGCCTTTAATAATTATTTGGGTAGTTTCAAACGGTTTTGTTAGTTTCATATTACTAATTGTTAATTATATTGCACCAAGAAAGCGGAAAAAATCCTAATTTAAAGGGACAATGGCAAATAACAACATCTCTCTTACTAGTATCTAGTGCAATTTAATACTGTATCGCTTTCGGTTCTACCTCTTTAGAAGTACACAGGGTTATATAACATTTACAAGTAAACAACAACAACAAATAAAGCTGCATGTTTCTGGAGCTTTTCCAAACAAAAAATCTAAATAAGTTGGAGGAGTACATAAACAGGCTATGCTATGCAATTGCATTGCTATTATGATACGGCTAATCAGTGGTGTCATTTGGCTTATTTGCCACTAATACTAACCATTCAGAATATGTACTATGCGTTTAAAGCAACATATGGCACTCGTGTGTCTGTAAAGCGAGGAGCATCCCGTTATTATTATTTTTGTATTTACTTTTTCTTAAATTGCATATTTTGATCATTGTTAAAAATAATTTAAAAAACTTCATTTTTTTTTTGTTTTGCTTGGTTTTTGCATATTATAAATGTTAAATCTATGTTAGAAATTGCTGATTATATTACACCGATTTTAGAATAACGAAGATAATTTGAAAACTCCACAATTTAATTTGTTTATTGTGGTTTAAAGGCAAAATGATACAGAATTAATCGAGGAGCTAATTTTCATTTACTTAAAGCTTACCGCATGTCCCTTTAACTTCTCGTACCTTTTATTTGTTTGAATGGTGTTTTGCGTCATTTTTAGCACATGTTAGGCGCCATATATGACGTTTGATTCTGTGGTAGTGGCAGACCTCCCACTTTTTCCTGTGTAGAACTTGTACTGTATACCTCCCACCATAAGCAAGAATCGATAATTCCTCATACCTTTTACATGCATTTTAAGTTATATAATTGTATGTCACAAGGCTTAAGTTGCTTTCCTAAATTCACTAACAATTATGACTTTACAAAAAAGCAAACATTGAATTATTTATGCATAAGTATGTAATATCTGTATACAAGTTACTGCTCTATCTCAAATATACAGATACATACTTATCACCAATACAACAAACTGTGTAATAAGAAGAGTCAATAATATTGGTATAACAAGACGGCATATTGTAGACATAGACACTTTAAAAGCAGGGCTGCCAAAACTTTTGAACATTTTCTTTAAACAAATATGATTTAAAGCATACGATGATTGGATAAAAGGAAAATTTACAAATGTCCATGACACTTCACAGGATCGGAAGGACTGTAATTTTGATTTGTATCTTGATAAGCATTTGGCATAAGAAAAAAACGGGTTTGTACATAAAGGCATTTATGAAAAGCCGGGGTCGACAAATGGTGCATTTAACACGTAACCATATGAAAAATCGACAAGCAATCAGTTAATATTTTTGAGCAGAGTATTTTTAAATGGAAATTTACGCAACTGTTTTAAAAGGGTAAATTTAATTTATTTATGCAATTAATACTTAGACATTGTTTGGTATTCATAGAAAATAATATATTAACATATATTTCAACATGCATAAATATAGTTTTTTATGGGAGCTTTTAAAATTAGATTAGATTAGAAAGACTTGGTTTGAGATATATCACACTTCTTTTTCACGGAAGTGCTAATATGATATTTTAAATCATGAACGTTTTTAAAAGACGGTTTGATTTAAAAGACAAGTCCGAAGATTGTTTGGGCTATTAAAAATCCTGAGATTTGGCAGGGCTGAACAAGTGATTATATAGCAAACATGACTAACAACCGGAGTTGTGAATCATCAAATAGCTTACATGGATTAGATAACGTTTACGACATCTGTGTTGATTTTGATTTTGAGAAATTTAAATACCAAAAATATTTGTTCCATACATTTCAGCCTTCTTTTTTCTACTTTCTGACGAAACATAAATCTCAATGAATAGTGTGAATGTCATCTTAATAATTGTGTCACTAATGTCCATTGTTACTTCGTGCTTAATCTCATCTCTCTCTGAGGTAGCTGTTCCAATAGGCAATCACATATGTTAATTTATTCAAAATATTCTTCAACACCACTGTACTCTATAGTATACCACTCCAAATTTGCTAAGCATCAAACCACTCCTTTTCACCTTCACAATTTCACCCCCAAATACCGCGCGAAACCGTATTTTGCAGGGTGACATGCAAACATACGAAAGAATCAATTTTTGACAATAAAATCATTTCAATAAATTAATCGTAAAACACAAAATTAATTGTTGAGTTTTAACCTGTCGGTAAAACCGAGGACCTCCCAGTGGGGTCCATGTTCCCTTGTTCCCTAAAAATATGACCCAATGTTCCCTTGTTCCCCAAAAGTATTGCTTTGTTCCCCAAAAATATTTCCCCAATGTTCCCTTGTTCCCCAAAAGTATTACCAATAACAGACATTGTTCCTTTGTTCCTAAAATAAATGGCCATGTTCCCTTGTTCCCCAAAACCCATGGCAGACCCTCAAAACCAGCCCCCGTAAAATGTCGAATTGATATCAT
This sequence comes from Cyrtodaria siliqua, assembly GCA_037043455.1. NCBI lineage: Eukaryota > Metazoa > Mollusca > Bivalvia > Adapedonta > Hiatellidae > Cyrtodaria > Cyrtodaria siliqua. The sequence goes on along the minus strand of JAWPHD010001460.1, from coordinate 80,261 downwards.
TGTGCTTAAGTATATATCACCTTTATTTGACCGTTACAATCGATTTCAACTGATACACAAATGATAAACACGTGAGTCCTGATGTATACATTGTGACATATAGATCATTAATACACATCGTTATGGTCCTTATTCGCTTCGAGGCATCCATTATCAGCTATGGCCTCAGAAGGTATGATAAATCGTGTTAACGCCTAAAACAAGGAGTATAAATCAATGCAAGGTAATACTAAAACAAGCAGTATAAAATAATTAATCAATGCAAGGTGTTACTTACACAGCGAGGATTCAAATGCGCAACACATTCTTCTAAACTTGCTAGGCAATTTGAAAACACGATGGTTTCCTTTGTTACGGATGCTGTGATATGACTGTTACCGAGGCGCGAAGATCGCAGTTTATGTTAAAGGGACAAACGGCGATCTTGATTTTTTGTAAAACTTGCGGCGTCCTGTTAGTTTTTCTACTCAAATTGCATTTGTTTAATCATTAATATTAATTATAAACACAGCATAAACATAAAGCAAATTGTTTTGCACATTACTAACTGTTGATTCTATTTCACCAATAATATATATAATATATTCAAACGTATGGTAGAATAACGAAGAAAAGTTGTATTTCAATATATGCAAGCAGGCTTAAAGTCAAAATGATACTGGATTAATACCATTTTATTTTGATTTGTCCTTGTTACACAAGAATCCAGACAATTTATATTAAAATAATATTATTAGAATAGACCTAGTATGTTTAAATTCTTAGAATTACTGCAGACACAGGATAAGAATATTGTTATAAAGTTAGCAAAATATATTTGTACAGCTTTAGATGTAAGGAATACAATCTTGATTAATTAAACAATGTTTAGCTCTTTTGTATTTTCATCCTCATGTATCTATCAGATATTTAGTATTACTATTGCCCATAGCAAATGTACTTTTGTCGAAAATCACTTGACTTATTATGCATGAACATTTATTTATGTATATAAAACGATGTACATATGTACAAGTTAAATACAATTTATGTTCTGTTCTGTTCTGTTAATAAATCGAGAGGTTAATTTTAATGCTTCATAAAAACTTCAAGATGGCCAAGTGTCCCTTGAACTCTAACCCTGATATTTAAGACGATTGTTGGTTGGTTGGTTGGTTGGTTGGTTGGTTGGTTGGTTGGTTGGTTGGTAGAATGTAGTTTTACGTCATTTTCAGCAAATTTTAGGCTATATATGACTGTCGATTGTTTAGTGGTAGAGGCAGATCACTTAAAATTCCAATTTTGTCAACTTTTGAATGTATTGTTTTAAAATATATATCAAGTTTTAACGGTGAAATATCTACCTAAAGATGCAACACAGCTGTTTCAAAGTAGGTCCGGCATGACATTCAACCGCAAGATGGACTTCATATTTTTAAAATTAGGTACACAAGTCGAACAGGACATCTAGCTTTCAAAGAACGCAGTCAACCAAAAACACGCACTAAAATAAAATAACAGCAAATTATGACAATGTTAATAAGACGAAAGGCATGTGGCATCACAAACAAACACAGGTTGACAATAGCGCTATAGCCTTGTAACGTTTAGTGCACAAATGCCGCAAGGATAGGGTGGGGGGTGTAAACCAGGTTCTAGGGTGCAACAAACCTCACTCTGGAGTAAGTAATATAAGTTTAAGTCAAACTATCGGCGTTGTTGCCATTATTTTAAGAGCAAGCTCCTTCCGTGGCAGCTATCAAACATTCTATGGATACGGTCAAGGATGTGGTAGCGTTTCTTAATGCTGTACAGATGACGGTACTAACAGCAGATCTTCCGTTGTTGGCATTGCCAAACATATTCAGCGGCAATATCCGGAATGTTATGATGGAAAAAACAAATTGTTATTATAATTGTTATTATAATGGGAAGGTTGCACACCGAAATGGCAGTTTGGAAGGTACTACGGAGTGTACCAAAATATAATGGTTGGATAACTGTCTCCTCTGAATCTCCTATCGAATTAAAAGATACGATCGATTCGTTTATATCTGCTTCCAATGTTGCAAAGACAAGTTTAAGAGCACCAGACAACAGGATGTGCCTTTTAACAAGCTTAAGGAAAATGTGTATTTTAATCGAATCGATGGGATGAAAATAGTTTTATATCATTAAAAGAAGGTCCACAATTACAGTTATGGAATCAATTCCTTTTGGACTTTGTGTTTCCGTATAGACAACATATCAGCTCTACAAAACGTGCAGTGTTTGTCCTCGGTCATTCTATAGATGGCTTCGTTTGGTTGATCGGCAAGTATCCAGTGAGTGCTGCTAAATTCATAAATGACAATTTTCAAACACTAAAGAAAATGTTTTCAGCAATCTATTAACCAGTGTCATGAACACAACAAAATCTAAGTAAAGAAATATGGCTGGGCAATAGGATTGACACATAATCTGTCTGCATTAAGGAGATGGATGGCTGTGTAGCCTTGTAGAACTGTGAGATTCACTATGGTGAAAGTGAACCGGAAAATGGGATCCTCATCCAAATAAAAGTAAAGAGGATATATTTAAGGAGTTTGAAGGAGATCCATTCCTTGGCAATTCTAGTAGCATTTTAATATTGATAGTAAAGGGGTGGTAGATATGTTTATGCATCAATGAGGGCTTTTGATTCAAGACAATAATAACATAACGTCTTTGTATGTCTCACAGAGTATTCTGATCCAGCTGCACATGTATGTCTTTCAAGCATGAAGAGACATATGTCCGCATAAATATGAAGTCAAATGAGAAGTCGGAAACATCGGTAGTTGTATCGATGCAAATAAAATGATACTTTTCCAGAATAAAAATCAGTAAATGCCACCTGCAAAAAAACTCGAATGCATGAACAAAATTAGCCTATTCTTCTTCCTGAAAATGTATCATATGTAACCACAGAGAAGAGCTAGTATTACAGATGGCGCATATTTGGTCAATTCAAGAACCTCAAGATATTTACTTATAATGAATTTATTCAAGACCATTATGAGACCAACGTTTGAGTCGTACTGTCGAAAACGAAACAATATCGACGTCACACTTTACAGATATCTGAGTGATAGTTTGAAACGCAAAGTACAAGAGGTTCTGGTATCAGGACAAAGGTTCAATCAAAGGCCTCGCTAATTGGAACACATTTTTTACGAGTAGCTGGAAATAAAACATGAACTGCGATTTTGCAAAATCAATCATAGGCATGTTTAACGAAGCCAATTTGTGTATTAATATTAGATGGGAAACACAGTTCATATGTCTATTTAGAAAGCTGAATTGCACCCTGTAACCACGTAGGGGCTGACACACGAATACTTATATGTGGAAAACATAAATTCAAGAAAGGGTGTACGAAAATTATAATGCCCGACTCTGCCACTGACGTGGTTGTTATTAAAGTTTCCTCGTTTAAGAATCTTGGCATAGATCAACTTCGGCTTGCCTATGGAGGCTTGCCTATGGAAGAGGGACGGATCGGCTTGCCTATGGAAGAGGGACGATGCCTGTGGAAGAGGGACGGATATAAAAAAGCTATCAATACATGACATCGTGTTCCAGTTAGGTCCAAAACATATTGCAAAAGCGTTTCAAACTTCTACGGAAAAGGGGAAGTCTGCATGGCAAACTTGAAACATACTTACAACTGCTACAGAAATCGATGTAAATCTCAGCAACATGCCTAACATTAATGATGAATCAGATAATGATGCATTGGAAGAATTCACAGGGTTATGTATGACAAATCAAGCAGTACACGGATGGTAAATGAATCTAGGATATAACGCAACTCTTGCATTACGCAATTTCACCAACAAGCTACATCAATTCATAATTTTGATAGAGCATCATAAAAAAAACTGACCAATCAGTGACCAGAAATGACATACCCAATACATTCGACCAGAAATGACATACCCAATACATTCTGGTAGGTGATAAACTCGGTCTTTATGTTTGATGTTCAACCAAGTTTAATGTTAAAATTAAGGTATCTACAGTGTGATTCTTTTAAAACCCTGCATATTTCACGGACATTCATGCAAATTGATTCAATATATGTATCTTTCAAAATCAAAATCTTGAACATTATCGTCATTTTGCTCAGCCGAAGATTTTTATTTTATTATAGAACCTGAGGATAAAAACCGAGTAACACAAGTTTTATCACCTACTGAAAATAAGATAAAATCTCAACATCTCTGCAATGGAAAATTATCAAGCAGAATATGAAAGGTCTCAGTCACGAATCATATCTCTTGGGTATTAGGCAACTTTACACATTGTCTAATTCCCATCGCCACGTGTAAATTTATGTATAATTCCCCGGGGTAAATGACTCAGATCAAATCTCTCCATGTTGGCATAGGATTCCTTATCATGGGGTTTTACGTTTGTCTAATCCCCGGAGAATGTTCCCGACACCACCAGTCCAGCCTTTAACGGTTCTGAGTATGGTTTAATCACCCTTAGGATATTTGTCCTGCTTTTTATATGCAGGTTTCATTACTTCTGCTCCCAACCGAATTTCGTTTTGTTTATTTCGTCCATTGTTTTCTCGTTTAGGGCAAAATATAAAAGTAGGTATACAAGTCGAACAGGAAATGTAGCATTCACAGAACACAGTCAACCAAAACACACATCCAAAACAAACAACAATTAGAGGTTGTTTATAGTAAAAACAGATGTCTCCCCACTGGAGAAAGGGGAGAGATTTCCAATGGGGAAAGGGCCATAAATCGGCTAAAAATAATTCAACCGAACACGACGATAACATGCGCAACTAGGCTTGGCAATACTCACCTCTACAAGATTTCGTTGAAATCTTGCCAGCGGATCAGGAGAACTAGTCCGGACAAAGTTTGTGTATTAAAACCTTTAAAGAGTCATAACTTCGCCAAAAATCAATTAACTTAAACATGGCGACTATATGCGCAACTAGACTTGGTACTGATCCTCCTTGCAAAGTTTCGTTGAAATCCGGCCAGGGGTTCAGGAGAACTAGTCCGGACAACGTGTGTATTAAAACCTCTAAAGAGCCATAACTCCACTAAAAAGCAATAAACCGGAACATGGCGACGATATGCGCAACTAGGCTTGGTACTGATCATCCCTGTAAAGTTTCGTTGAAATCCGGCCAATGCTTCAGGAGAACTGACAGACAGACAGAAAACAGACAGCATATACACAATATATCTCCCCTCCATAAAGTGGGGGAGACATAAGTATAAGAAAAAAATAGAAACAAATATGCGACAACACAAACATAACAGATTGATAATAAGAGTACCGCATTGGAACGGTCAGTAAACAAACTGGTCTATGGAAGATAGTATAGATCACACTTAAGTTTCAGATGACACAAATACAAAGTTTAAAATATATCAATATGGGTAGTATTTTCGTATGTTTATTGTTTTGTTTGTGGGTGGGTTAATGATTTATTTGGTAATACTAAACAACAAATAGTAACTGTGTTACGTTAATAAGCACATTCAGATTCGTTATAAATGTTTTAATACAAATATATCCGCAATCCACTACAAAATATAATGCATAGATTGAACATATAATTTGCTGTGGTCGGAGTATAATCATATCTTTATTTTGAATAAATGCACAAGTATGCCAACAAATTTGCGACCATGATTGTTGTTTTCACAGTCGAAGCCAAAACATAGTTAATTAAACTAAATATTAGCTTAAATACAGCCGTGCCTTATATTTACAATATGTTGTCCGCCATCTTATATTTTCAGCGGCCATCTTAAAAATGGTCGAAATTGCATTGGCTCAGGTTATTTTTCATTTGAATATAATATTTGTAAGCACTGTGCAAAATATCGTACTTGTATCTCGATCAGAATTATATTCTGTTGTTTTTTTCTCCGCTATATTGTTTAACGGCTCATCAACAAATTATAGGTTATTAGGAGCCACACCAGAAAGAGGGGAATGATTCATAGTAATCAGGGAATCTACTATACAAAGTATTTTTCAATAAATCCTCCATAAAGGGAAGTAGTTTTAAAACTTCAAAGTGTTACCCTTTTATTCAATATTTCGTCACCTCGGCCTTTTTCAAGAGAAGAAAAAAGAGTTCACGAAACACTTATGTCACATCCAAAGATTTCACGAAACGCTTATGTCACATCCAAAGAGTGAATGAATGAATGAATGAATGAATGAATGAATGAATGAATGAATGACTGGTGTTTTACGTTACGTCGTCACATAAATAGGTCATATTGTGCGCAAAAACTGATGAAAGATGAAGTAGTAATTACAAATTAATTCACGAAACACTTATTTCACATCCATTTTGCGTATCAAATGGATGTGACATATATGACATAAGTGTTTCGTGAAATCTGTGACATAAGTGTTTCGTGACATAAGTGTTTCGTAAAATATGTGACATAAGTGTTTCGTGAAATCTGTGACATAAGTGTTTCGTGAAATCCTTGGATGTGACATAAGTTTTTCACGAAATCTTTGGATGTGACATAAGTGTTTCGTGAAATCTGTGACATAAGTGTTTCGTGAAATCTTTGGATGTGACATAAGTATTTCGTGAAATCTGTGACATAAGTGTTTCGTGAAATCTTTGGATGTGACATAAGTGTTTCGTGAAATCTGTGACATAAGTGTTTCGTGAAATCTTTGGATGTGACATAAGTATTTCGTGAAATCTGTGACATAAGTGTTTCGTGAAATCTTTGGATGTGACATAAGTGTTTCGTGAATTCTTTGGAATATTTGGATGTGACATAAGTGTTACTGAAGTCTTTGGATGTGACATAAGTGTTTCGTGAAATCTGTGACATAAGTGTTACGTGAAATCTTTGACATAAGTGTTACTGAAGTCTTTGGATGTGACATAAGTGTTTCGTGAAATCTGTGATATAAGTGTTTCGTGAAATTTTTGGATGTCACATGCTAGTAAGTGTTTCGTGAAATATTTTTCTATTGAAAAAAGGCCAAGGTGCCGAAATATTAAATAAAAGAGTAACACTGAAGTTGTATTACTAACGGATTCGTTAACGTGCTCGCATGATATACTTCGATATACACGGGACCGCCAAGTTTACGTCCACATCAAACGGACGAGGCTAAATGAAGTGTCTTGCACACGAACACACCGATGAATGGCACGCCTAGGGCGTTTTTGTGAACCATTTGGTGTTCGGTCCGATACATCTGAATCACTCTTCTTGTCTAATGTATCCTCATTAGCCTGTAAACATGTGGTGTTTTGCCATATATTGTTATTTGATAGAATAGCAGAAACAACAAAACTATCATTTTATTGCTTGGGAATGTTTATTGTCAAAACATCATAATTATACTTGTTTTCAGTGAATGTCTGTCCTCCATATGTTCAATGTGTCAAATATATGCTCTGTCTGACCCGATATACAGAGCATAGTCAAGGTCTCACTAAACAGTTAGGGTCACGGGCACGGTAGGTGACACGGTAGGAACTTGCATGCGCTTAAAAAAAGATCTGTGTTATTCGGCTCTTGTATATTTCTTAACATTGCAAATATTTTCTCTTTTTTTGTTCCAGGTGACAGGAATGCGACAGTTTTATAATTTCATACTGGTGTGGATATGCCTGAAAGTGTTTGAGCCCATATCTAAGAATCCAATACTTGGTAGTGATACATTTGAAAATGAAAGTGAAATGGAGCAATTCAACAGGGTCTCTACAAACTATGGAGATTTAAAAAAAAACACGGCAAATTAGTCAACCCCGTGCTTTTTGCTGGATATTCGGAGCAACAGCCGTTGAGTTTCACAAAGAAAACATTTTTAAGAAATTCAGGAAGTTGTACAGTGGTTCAGAGAGTCCGTGCTACATATGCAGAGCAACGTTAAAACAACTGCGTTGTGAGACGTGTAGCAGTAAATAGATAATATTTGTTGTTTTGTCGCGAATAACATATTTTATTTCACGGAGTGTTGAGAAAACTTTAAATTTTCTCGAAAAAAGAATGTTTTACTTGAAACAACATTTTATTTTATGCCGTATGATCATGTATATATTTTATCTGGAAAAGTATATGTAAACTTTATTAATACAAAAGACCAAATGGCCTATCAGTATACAATACAAAACACATCATATTTATAATTTAACAGTCAATGGCTTGCTGGCATCACTGTTACCAGTATATGTAATATATTCATTATTGTCCATCTGATTAATACACGTTTGTTATTTTATAATCAAATATTTAGATAGTTTATTAATATAAAAAGCCTTAGGCCTATCAGTATACATCTACTAACTTAATTAACGAAATGATAACAATAATTATAATAAGAGATATCCCAATGTTATAACTACTCAAAACTATTTAACCTCATACAATGAGGTTAAAATCTAGGTTACAGTCCTAGTCAATGTATTGTATAAGTAATATTTACAGCAGTATAAATCGCATACGAGAAAAATGCGCTATAAATGTTTTGTACCAGAGCCATTTATCCAACTACGCATGTGCAAGAAGTTTTAGGGCGTTGCAGTTTTCAGTAAAAATAACAGCTCGATCCAATCAAGAAATAGCATGATCACGCGGCATGATCATGCCCCATGTTTTGATTATTGCAGCCAATCGCCTTTGTATATTATTGACCAAATGCAATGTCAAGGAGTGTTGTTTTGGTAATGGTTTAGTCGTTTTGATTGAAGGTTGTGTGTAAATTACAAATTTGAGTAGACCATGGTATAACTGCCGAATCTGTCATTTATAACACGGCTGAAATAACCGGCATTTATAGCATAGTTTAGGCTCTATGAAAATTATATCATAAGCAAAAACAAAGGAAAACCATTAGAGCTATGGTACAATCACTTTTCAACATGTTATAAAGCATGTCGTTTCTTGTTATTTGTGTTTAACTAGTGTGTATTTGCTATTCCTAAATTTTACAAAATATTGTATAATAATTGTATTATACTGTTCACTTAAAATCATGTATTGTGTAAAATCATGTTGACCAACGAGGTACTACGTACAAGTTGAATAAAATTCTGTTCTGTTCTATGTGAATTTGTTCTAGCTACCGTAGAAAAAAATAATTATAAAATATTTAAACAATGATCGAGGTCTCGATATCGGCCCAAGTAATTGAAAAATCAGAAACAAATTACCAAAGATTAGCTGCATGGCGGTTTTTACCAAATCCAATTTAGATGTCCTGGACCGACATACTGCATAACCTAATCAAGATAGCTAATTATAGTCTCGTTTCAAAGCAACCTCGGTAACAGGACCAACGTAGTATATTGTTACATTCTGATTTGCATGCATCTATAGACATAAATTCAATACTTAATATTAATTATAATTCAATATTTAATATGTTACTACTATTTGTATTATAGTTTAATATAGATATAAAAATCGAACAGGAAAAGCAGCATTCAAGGACGACAGTCAACCACAAACACACACAGAAACAAATAACACATTTAAAGATGATTAAAAGGCCAAATAGGATATCGCAAACACAAAAAAGGTTGACAATAGGGCTACCACCTTGGAACGGTCAGTGGCAAAAACCAGGTGCTAGGGTGCACCAAACCTCACACTTACCCTACTGTCAACCCAATAAAACGGAACAGTGTAAATAAAAAAATCCCCGCCATGAACTATTCTCTAACCAACAAGGCAGCATTAATAGGCAATATAAGTAAAACACAAAGATGCTCGTGTATATATAAATACAAAAAGAAAAATACAATAGCCTAGAAAGCCACAAAAAAGGTACTCAATGACTTGGATGAATCCAGAGCAACATTAGAATAAACATTGAGGGCACGACAAGACAAGACTGCAGACAAACATCAAACGTCACCGCCCTTTTGTGCTTTAGGTAGACGTCATCATAGGATCCACAGCCTGTCCGGTCATTGCACAATTAAAGAGGAAAGCATAGTGGCGAACTGTAAATGGGTCCACCACCAAGCATGCAGTGCGTTGCAAAATGATAGGGTCGTAACCTCAATAGATAAACCTTTTAACAAGTTTAACAAAGATAATATGAAAGTGATCATGACCAAGGATCTTACGAAGTTTGTAAATTACGTCACCATAGAAGTCAGGTTGTGATAGTCCTTGTCGCAGAAGAGTTCTTAAATTACTTTTATATTTGGAAAGAAGATAATGGTTACGATAATAAAATTTTGCAAAGGTTTTAACAAGTTTATGGTAACGGTAACACTGATGGAGTAGCTTTTTAGTTATACAAAGATTACGAATATTTAAGTCCTCAACTCGAGTACAAGCTCTAGAAAAACGAAAAAGCTCTTGAGACATATAGACTCCATAAGTAGTTGATCGGGAAACATCCACATCTAAATGGGGATAATTAACAATATCAAAATTAAAATCATCTCTCTTGTCATATATTAATTCTAGATGGTTAAAGGGAGGCAAGCATGATAAATCATTAAATATACACGTGTCTATTGCCTCCCCTCTGACACCATTAAAGTGAACAATAGCTATCCTGTCTCTCGTAATCATACTTCCTTATCTGACTGTAGACTATTGTGTGAAAACTATCAGTTCTGCTCTGCACTATCATCATTTTCTGTCACTGTACTACACCTTTATTTGTCATAACGATTATCATTTATAGCTGAACTTGCAAAATATATTATATCACTCTTTTACACATGTAAAATCTTGGAATAAAATAATTTGAATTGAATTGCATTGGTAGCTCAGTGGAAAAGGCCTTGACTTTAGAGCTACATACCTCTTCACACTTATGTTCGCTCCCTGGCGGAGGAATCTTCATCATTCATCTCTTCTCTCTCTGAGGTAGTTGTTCCAATACTAATAGGTTATTTAACAGTGTATTGTGCAATACAACCTAATATGACGTGTTATTGGGACGCGAAAACCCATTTTATTTCATTTGAAAGAAATACTAAAGACTGAAACCATTAATGATAGTCTCGGCTTCGTGGGTATATGGGCTTTGTGGGTATATGGATGACACTTTATGTCCTGCTTACTTCTGATAAACGACTAGTTGGATAGATATATATCGAGCAAATGTTCAAGAGTTGTTTATTGTTGCGAGGCGTAGATATCACCTCTTTTAGGGAATAATCATTTAATTGCAAGCTTTTCCTCTCGTCCGGCTAGCACCGACTATTTGTATTGGTTTCCTAAACAAATGGGTTGTTTAAAAAATGTGTTACAACTGTATTAGAGCGCGTCTGTGGTCGAGATATTAAAGATGTGGCGTCTAAAACGTTTCGCCTCTCACTGGATATAATTTTAATGACGTTTAACACGTTAGTTTTACATATGTTAATGTAGTCATCCTGCTTGAGCCCATACAGTAGTATGCATACGTTGGATAGGTTGGTGGACTTGAATTCCAGAGGATCCGGGTTCAAGCCTCACTGGCGCCATTGAATTTCGTCGGTGTGTTCTTGGGGAAGAAGACACCTTCCCTTACTCTCATCCATCGGATTGGGATGTAAACAAATAAGAATCTATTCGACAGTAGAAGTAGGGCAGGTTCCTCGATTCCTATCGTTTGTGTCCTGAAATTTATAGTTAAATACTGAACATGTTTAGTTGCCAATCCCCTGCCACAATATTTGAAACGATTCTACGCTACTGGTATATAAGTATAAAGCTAGAAATTGCAACACATTATAAGCAGTGGTATTGTGACATTGTGATAATAAACACAACAATCAATGTCTGCGGTTTTAAAACTGTAATATCCTGAAAAGGCAGAATATGGAAACACGTATGACATAGTTGTTATTTGTAGATTGTATACTAGTACAGACGTTTTACTAGAGGAAAACGGTTCTAGCTGACATACGGATTGTTACAAGAAATCTGCTTGTCACGTAGATAGAGACAAAGAAGTGACACCAAAACAAAGTGTTAAAGGGTTTTGGAGGACTTAATGACGTAACAAATAAGCTAGCAACATTCCCCAAATTTTTACATGGACTTATATAAGTGTGCCTCTTATTTCAGATTTAGTTTTATATAAACTGCAATATCTATTAAAGGGACACTGTCCGTAAGTAAGCAGATATTGAGCATAACCAAATAACTGTCTGACTTTTATTCATTGAAATGTATACATGAAAACATGAGGATAGACCCTAAGAAGTATGTAGGAATACATTCGTGAGTTTGAAAAAAAAATAAGTTTTAATTATTAAATGTAAATAAAGTGGGACCCACAATATGTACCTTTTATGCGTTCACGTGACTTCCATAGCGCACTAGGTTTTCACCATTATTGCGTAATATGTATAGCCCGCTTAGCTCAGTCGGGAGCGAGTTCCGACAACTTTACGCTCACGCACACTTATTTTTACTGCGAGTTTGGGCTGCGAGTTCAAACCCACGAAGTGGATTTGCTTTTTTTTGTACCGCGATTGAATTCCGTTAAACAATCTTGCTTTTAATTAGTAAATATTGAATAATGTTTAGTGTATAATGTTTGCGAACATAATTATTGGGTGTTTTATAAGCTAAAAGTTACGGACAGTGTCCCTTTAAGAATAGGACTTTTGACGAAGTATTACATTACAAAGACCTAAATTAAAGGGACACTGTCCGTAACGTTTAGCTTATAAAACACACATTAATTATGTTCGCAAACATTACACACTAAACATTATGGAATATTTACTAATTAAAAGCAAGATTGTTTAACGGAATTCAATCGCGTTACAAAAAAAAGTAAATCCGCTCTGTGCGTTTGAACTCACAGCCCAAACTAAAATTACACTCACAGTAATAATAGTGTGCGTGAGCGTAAAGTGGTCGATCACGCTCCCGACTGAGCTAAGCGGGCTATACATATTTCGCAATACATACTGTGGTGAAAACCTAATGCGCTAATGGAAGTCACGTGATCGCAGAAAAGGTAAATATTGTGGGTCCCACTTTATTTACATATAATAATTAAAACTTCTTTTTTTTCAAACTCACGAATGTATTCCTACATACTTCTTAGGGTCTATCCTCATGTTTTCATGTATACATTTCACTGAATAAAAGTCAGCCAGTTATTTGGTTATGCTCAATATCTGCTTACTTACGGACAGTGTCCCTTTAAGGTAAACACTTAATTAGATGTCTATTTTAACGTTATTTTACAAATCGGTTTTTGCATAAATCCATGAAAGTAACAGAGGAGACCACGGCATTTTCAACTCATGGCACTTTTTTTTGGGAATTTTACTGTTTAACTGTTCATTTTTAGGTGTTTGTAATTTAAATTTGCACTCTTAATTACCACTTACTACTATCAAGAAAAAAACATATTATTGTAGTAGCATCGGGATTACTTTTTAGAATATAAATCTGTAAATAACCGTGGTCACTAAAAGTGAGCTATCCCGATACACCTGTCCTTATGTGTAAGCGCTTATGTGTTAGCGTTTAAAAAAAATCTGATAATTTATGCTAGCATGTCATATTAATTAAATATTATTTAAATGGGATAATATGTATTTAATATTCTTAATTGTCTTTTACTCTCCCAACGCCTGTATTGCCAGATTGATCAAAACAGCAATGGGCATATATAACACTTGCAGGTATATTGCAACTCGACATACGTGAACTTGATGTCAAGTTTGCAAGAAAAGAGTGAACACTTCCTGGATATAATTTTAATGACGTTTAACACGTTCGTTTTACATATGTTAATATGTAGTCATCCTGCTTGAGCCCATACAGCAGTATGCATACGTTGGATAGGTTGGTGGACTTGAATTCCAGAGGATCCGGGTTCAAGCCTCACTGGCGCCATTGAATTTCGTCGGTGTGTTCTTGGGGAAGAAGACACCTTCCCTTACTCTCATCCATCGGATTGGGATGTAAACAAATAAGAATCTATTCGACAGTAGATGTAGGGCAGGTTCCTCGATTCCTATCGTTTGTGTCCTGAAATTTATAGTTAAATATTGAACATGTTCAGTTGCCAATCCCCTGCCACAATATTTGAAACGATTCTACGCTACTAGTATATAAGTATAAAACTAGAAATGGCAACACATTATAAGCAGTGTGTATTGTGTCATTGTGATAATAAACACAACATTCAATGTCTGCGGTTTTAAAACTGTATTATCCTGAAAAGGCAGAATATGGAAACACGTATGACATAGTTGTTATTTGTAGATTGTATACTAGTACAGACGTTTAACTAGAGGAAAACGGTTCTAGCTGACATACGGATTGTTACAAGAAATCTGCTTGTCACGTAGATAGAGACAAAGAAGTGACACCAAAACAAAGTGTTAAAGGGTTTTGGAGGACTTAATGACGTAACAAATAAGCTAGCAACATTCCCCAAATTTTTACATGGACTTATATAAGTGTGCCTCTTATTTCAGATTTAGTTTTATATAAACTGCAATATCTATTAAGAATAGGACTTTTGACGAAGTATTACATTACAAAGACCTAAATTAAGGTAAACACTTAATTAGATGTCTATTTTAACGTTATTTTACAAATCGGTTTTTGCATAAATCCATGAAAGTAACAGAGGAGACCACGGCATTTTCAACTCATGGCACTTTTTTTTTTGGAATTTTACTGTTTAACTGTTCATTTTTAGGTGTTTGTAATTTAAATTTGAGCTCTTAATTACCACTTACTACTATCAAGAAAAAACATATTATTGTAGTAGCATCGGGATTACTTTTTAGAATATAAATCTGTAAATAACCGTGGTCACTAAAAGTGAGCTATCCCGATACACCGGTCCTTATGTGTAAGCGCTTATGTGTTAGCGTTTTAAAAAAATCTGATAATTTATGCTAGCTTGTCATATTAATTAAATATTATTTAAATGGGATAATATGTATTTAATATTCTTAATTGTCTTTTACTCTCCCAACGCCTGTATTGCCAGATTGATCAAAACAGCAATGGGCATATATAACACTTGCAGGCATATTGCAACTCGACATACGTGAACTTGATGTCACGTTTGCAAGTAAAGAGTGAACGCTTCCTGGATATAATTTTAATGACGTTTAACACGTTAGTTTTACATATGTTAATGTAGTTATCCTGCTTGAGCCCATACAGCAGTATGCATACGTTGGATAGGTTGGTGGACTTGAATTCCAGAGGATCCGGTTCAAGCCTCACTGGCGTCATTGAATTTCGTCGGTGTGTTCTTGGGGAAGAAGACACCTTCCCTTAGTCTCATCCATCGGATTGGAATGTAAACAAATAAGAATCTATTCGACAGTAGAAGTAGGGCAGATTCCTCGATTCCTATCGTTTGTGTCCTGAAATTTATAATTAAATATTGAACATGTTCAGTTGCCAATCCCCTGCCACAATATTTGAAACGATTCTACGCTACTGGTATATAAGTATAAAACTAGAAATTGCAACACATTATAAGCAGTGTGTATTGTGTCATTGTGATAATAAACACAACATTCAATGTCTGCGGTTTTAAAACTGTATTATCCTGAAAAGGCAGAATATGGAAAAACGTATGACATAGTTGTTATTTGTAGATTGTATACTAGTACAGACGTTTAACTAGAGGAAAACGGTTCTAGCTGACATACGGATTGACACAAGAAATCTGCTTGTCACGTAGATAGAGACAAAGAAGTGACACCAAAACAAAGTGTTAAAGGGTTTTGGAGGACTTAATGACGTAACAAATAAGCTAGCAACATTCCCCAAATTGTGTTTAACGACACCAACGTTGGTGAGAATTTCTCAGCAATTGGCTTACCGGACAGTCTACAGAGCACAAACATCATCTGCTTTCATTGGGTGTTGAGGATCGTCAGCTTAAAGCAATAGACAAACTGAAATATGGGCTGAAGTTCAATCCTGTTGACGATAAAGGGAATAATTTGTATAAAATCATGACAAAGAAAGTGCTCTTAGAGAAGGAGCCAAAACAGTATCCTTGAAACAGAATCTCGAAGAGAATAAGTTAAAATGTATTGAAGAGAGAATAAAGGGTACTATCAATCTGTGGCACAAAATGGTGAAAGTAAAATTCCTTACATGGAATGACTTGATGAAGAAACCAAACCACCGGAAATAAAACACGCATACACCAAATGAAGACCACCACATCTCTCCTGTCACTGATGCTTAGTGTTGCTAAAACTGACTGGAGTTTAGATCTCCATAACACAGTGTCACATTATGAGGTTTTGGAGGTCAATCACATGCTATTAACAGATGAAGGCACTCTGTTGCGATGTAAAAACAAAAGTAAACTCATCCATGCACTAGAAGGTCTAGTAGAAAATCAATATTATGGTAGTATGAACATGGTGAGTGAGTGATAACACACATTTGATCATAGATGCTATGGCAGTAGTACAAGTAGTATGCATGCAGGTAAAATGACAACTTGTATACAGCTGAAATTCATTCTCAAATTCATTCTCAGTATCTATATTCACCAAGGTTATTGACAGTTTAGCATCTAACTACTATAGTGACCGAGTTATATTTTGATGACCAAACGCAGGTGATGTTAAGGGATATTATTAGCCATGAAAAAACTGACTCTGATTAAACACCTAGCCTATCAGTTGCAAACATGACATTTATCAAACATTACCAAGGTTCGGCTCACATTGTATATGGCTGATAAACTTATCCAGCTATCACAGCGCAAGATTGCTACAGTTACACGCCACAGTGTCCATACCAATAGTCCTGAAATACCAGTAGGGGCGCAACTGAATCATATCACGTGCCTGAACCGTATAATTAAAACATAAATAATTGGGGTTGGAGGCAACGTAGTTCCCATTTTGCAAGCACGGGCAGATGCGCGGATTTTATAGTACTCTTTTAAAAACCTAGTTTAAAGATTATACTCGGTGACAGAGAAAGCAAATCATATCAGAAGTAAATTATTATGTCGGTGATACATCAAACAATCGTGTTAACAGTTTTATAGAGATATGATAGTCGAAAATCGCGGTACAAATGCGAAGATTAAAACAAAAAAAGTTTTGTCTTCTTCGAAATTGCCAATGTTTCAAAACGGTCACACAAATTCCATATTCTTAAAAATTGTTGAAATTGTCAGGAGTCGAAGATCATTACCTGTTCTACCTTTTCTGATTTTTTTTGATTTTTTCGTGAATATGCATTTTTCGTGACCGTTTTGAAAGTTGGTACATGCGTTTCACTCATTCAAAGGCTATTCAAAATGGCGGCGACACAGAAAAACACCCAGCCTAGGGCCAGTCAGCCGCACGCCAGGAACGCAACTTTTCCCTGGACAAACAGGTTCACACTGTCACTCTGTTGCATTTCCATTCACCCAGTCCAAACGATGTGCTAAAAATAGCTCTCACACGGTGTGTAGTCAAAGGTCAAAATATGCTGATGCATACACACATAGATAGATCGATGGATTATTTGTACAGGAGTTGAAATATAATATTCTTCGTTTGAAGAATGAATTAGAAGTTAATTAATTTGCCTTGCATCGTGCTGAGTCTCCGCTAGGTATAGCGATGAGATTTGTTGAGTTTTCTCGTGCAATAATTGAGCGGCAATTCATTCAGCTTTGTGACAACGACCGACTAACACGTTTAATTTTTACGACGATATTTTGTCATGGATGAGAACGTACACGTGGTGGGGAACAACGGCACAGAGGTTCAAAACCAGTTATATGAAGTTCTGGGAGGAATTAAGAATTGAATTGGGTTTTAAGGCGCACCAACACATGAAAAGGAACATGCCAGGCTCATCTTCCATGTACATCGAGATAAAATATGGAAAATGGGCCTAGAACCTTCTCACCATGAACTGCAGAGTTGCTGCAAATTCTATCGTAGAAACTCCATTTACGCTGGAGCCACGTTTATTGTTTTTCTGCCACTGCTCTTTTGATGCGAGCGAGATAGCACCTGAAACAATGCAGGGATCATAATGAAGACCTTTAATGAACATGAACAAAAAATGATAAAATGAACATGAATTTTGGGGGGGATTCTACCCCTCTGCCTACCCCTCTAAAGGGATCTGCACTTTTAACGTCGCCGCAGAAGTGAAAAAGTTGAAATCCGACAAGAACCTTGTATGGAAACAAAATTCAGTTTGACTTTAACAACGATATTAAAGAGTCGGCAAAGCAGGCGGCCTGGTCAACTAAGCACGGAAAGACAGGGTACTGCCAAGAAGTATTAAAAGAGCTGTCCGAGAAGTTGAGAAAACGTAACAAGCTTGTACGAATCGCCGACTCGTCTGCTGGGGGCTGGGAAACTGTAAAGCTATACGAAGCTAATCTAATAGCCAGCGACAGCGAGGATGAATCCAAGATTTACAAGGCGGAAACCCGGGCGCTTAAACGTAAACGCTCCAGTTCTAGGGTTAAGACTGCTACAGCCACAGCAGTTCGTCCAAGTGTGTCTGCTTCTTCGTATCTACCTTCTAAGCCATGGGGCTCACCTACAATACCACCTAGATCTACTATGCAGCAGTCATATCACAGGCCACGTTCATTTCGAGGCTCCTATGGATCGACAGGCACCCAAAGTCACACATACAGTTGGATCGGATCAAGTGCATGTTTCGCCTGTGGCGGGTTTGATCACTACCGAAGAACTGTCCGTCCGTCCGTCCAACATACGACAACCAGGAACCAGTCGTCGACAAGCAAATGAGTTGACTGAGAGAGACTGTTTAAAAGATGAGTATTGTTTTAACTATGACAGATTTACTCACAATTATTACGAGTACGAGCAGGATCAAAAGCAAATAATTGTCAGAGGTAGATTGAAGCAGCATATTGACTTTTGGCGCCGTATAGGGGCGAATGATTTCATTTTAGATGTAATTGATTCGGGTTACAAAATTCCATTTTTCACTTTACCAAAAAGTAGTTTTAATCGTAATAATCGTTCTGCTATCAAAGAATATGATTTTGTCACTACAGCCATTCAGGATTTGTTAGACAGAGCGTTAATTGAACAATGTTTAACTCCATCTTTTGTTGTAAACCCTTTGTCTGTGTCAGAGCAAAGTAATAGTAAGAAAATACTCATACTTGATCTAAGGGCTGTGAATCAGCATATTTGGAAACAGTCTGTCAAATATAAAGACTTGAGGGTGGTTCTATCAATTATGCAGAAAGGTTACTTTATGATAAAGTTTGATCTTACCAGTGCATTTTATCATTTTATTGAAATTGTCAGGCCACATACAGAGTTTTTAGGGTTTACTTTGATTGATAAGGATGGAAATAGGATATATTACAAAATATTTAGTACTCCCCTTTGGGTTATCTAGCGCTTGCTATATTTTTTCAAAGTTAACGCGCCCTTTGGTTGCTAAATGGAGAGGAGAAGGAAAACTATTTTTAATGTTTCTAGACGATGGGTTTGGTTGTGCACACGATTACGATAGAGCAATAGATGTGGGAAAACATATTAAAAATGATTTGCTTTTGTCAGGATTTATTCCCAATGCAGGAAAGTCTATATTTTGCAGTTTTTAGGCGTTATTTTGAATTCATTAGACGCAAAAATACTATGTCTAATCTATTGCACGGGATAAAAGTGCACAGGCGAGTACCTGTACGTCAGGTAGCCAGTTTATTGGGTCAGATTATTTCAATGTCTATTGTTATAGGTCACGTGACACAGATAATGACTCGCTACCTGAGTTTAGATATATTGAAAGCATACAACTGGGATTCATTCATAACGCTTTCAAGTGATAGCATTAGCCAAATTGAATTTTGGAAACATAATTTAAAGCTTATGAATGTAAAAGACATACTTCAGTCGCATAAGTGTTCAAGGATTGTGTATTCTGATGCTAGTTCTACTGGTTATGGTGGTTATGCGGTAAATTCCATTAACGGCCTATCTCACGGCATGTGTTCTATGGAAGAAAGCTGTAAGTCCTCTACTTGGAGGGAATTAATGGCCGTTTTCAGAGTTTTAAGCTCTCTGTCTCATATACTGACTCACAATAGAGTCCAGCGGTTCTCAGATAATCAAGGGGTAACAGCTATAGTGCAGAAAGGCTCTATGAATAAAGAGTTACAGGATATAGCTGTAAATATATTCAGACTATGTATGTCAAAATCTATTTACCTTGAAATGGAATGGATACCAAGATCTGAAAATGATAGGGCTGATTATGCGTCCAGAATTATAGACCAAGACGATTGGGGGATATCCTTTTATATACTGCAGTTAATACAGAGCATATTTGGTTATTTAGAAGTTGACTGGTTTGCGTCAGAAGATAATGCTAAGTTACCAAGATTTTATTCTAGATTCTGGAACCCGTCTTCTTTAGGCGTTGAGGCATTTACTGTCATTTGGGGGACATAATATGGATTATTTCTACCACCCATTACTGTATTAAATAGAGTTCTCGGTAAAATGAGGGTCGATAAATCTGTGGGAGTTTTGGTGATTCCATGATGGAAGTCTGCAACATATTGGCCAATCATTTGTCCAAATGGGAATTTTATCCCTAATGTAGTTGATTGTATTTACCAACTAACAAACATAATTATACACGGTGTAAAAATGGGAAAGGTATCTTTGGAAATATAGATCTTCATTTAGGATGATTGAACTTAAATTGAATTTTAGATATGGGACATAACTGAGGTAAATCTTATAGGTAACGTTGTACGAGTTGTTCCCCTTCCCATAAGTGGGATTGAGAAGAAGAAGAAGAAGAAATGTTATTGACTTAAACGATTACATAGTTTTTCATCATATAAACATACATTTTACAAATATAATTTGACCACAATAACAAGATTAGTACAGGTTCATTAATTTATGCATTAATATGGGAAAAAAAGAAGAGCAGTGTCTGGTTGCGACAGATTATTAATATATTTTAAGGACAGTATTGTCATGAAAGGCTGCATAGCCACAGGCAGCTTAGCAGGAAAGATTTTTGTTGGACAATGCATAAGGCGGGATCGCCTTGATATGCAGCAGGGCATTTAATATAATGCAAGAAGTAGTCTTTGGATATAAATCGATTACAGCATTGTGCGTTGTCATTTTGACAGTTTACTATGCAATACTTTAGGCATGCACAAGCCGATATAATTAATTAGATTTATAACAATGTATAAGTATTATTATGTTTATGAAGTATACTAATACAATATTTTGTGTACATATCTTTTTTTCCAGAGTTACAAAGACGAAATAGACGAATTGCCGGAAGTTTTGGCGGGTAAAGTGGATCTACTCCCAGACGTTTTACAGAAATCGAGAGCGAAAAATACCAGCCGTAAATATGAGTATGCATTTTTGAGATGGAAAAAGTGGGCATTACATTATGGGCTGGGGAGTAGAGACATTTTGCCTGCCGAGGCTTTCCAGGTTGCGATATATCTTTCGTCGTTAATTCAGACCGCAGTTTCTCCTAGTCCTGTTATTGCTGCTTTCTATGGAATCAAATGGTTTCTTGATATTTTCAAATGGTTTCATGATATTTATGGTTTAAATTCCCCTACCGAATCCAAAATTGTTTCAAATGTCATTGAATCGGCCAAGAGACTTCTGGCTAAACACCTACAGTTAAAAAAGAAACCATTACTGTTGATTTACTTTTAGCAATGTATAAACGGCTTTATGAGGACACGAACTCAAAACTCAAAGAATTATATGTGCTAGTTTATTGTTTTTTTCTGGGTTTATGCGTAGTTCTGAGTTGTTGAATATTAGGATTTCTGACATTAAATTTGACCAGTCTTTCTTATCAGTTTTCATAGAAAGCAGTAAAACGGATAAATATAGAGACGTTTCGTTGATAATGATATCGAAAACTGGGACGTGTCTTTGTCCCGTTATAAATGTAATAAAATTCATTAGCTGGACTGGGTTAGTGAATGATGACTTTCTATTCTGTAATTTAAGTAAAACGGGAAAGGGATATATAGTTAGAAAAACGAATAAAGTGATGTCATATTCAAACCTACGTGAACAATTTATGTCTGCGTTTTCGCAATGTGTAAATGACATGTCTAAGTTTTGTTTGCATTCGCTTAGAGCTGGAGTTATGTATATTTTAAAATTGACGTTGTATGCATCTGTTAAATTTATTAAATGAATAATAGTGTTTTTCACTGTCATAATCTATGATAATCATATGAATATGAACGTTATTATGATTGTTTATGAACAATGTTGTTCATTGAGTGATAACATATACAAAACTTCTTCATTACCTTAAAGAGTAATTGATACAATGAGTCTCATCAATAATTTGAGTTTAATTATGTGTTATTCAAGAAATGCCGTGGTATCAGTTGGTCACCCAAGTGCTCTATGCCAAATTACAATTTGAAATTCTGAATTTAGCACTGTGTTTGTTGTTTCTTGAATCTAGTAAGAGACGTTGCAAGGTTTAAGGGAATTAAATCGTTAGGCCTTTATCGAAACAGTGATCCGTATATAATTTCAAGTTATACATGATTGACTTGAGTGAGTGCGTAATTTACAAACTACAAACAAATATATATATCATCTATGTCGGAGAATTAAAATTGAAAGCGAAACACACCAAGCAAATGGGTCATGACATGGATTGTCTGTAGCCTGTGTAGGGATTTGTGTAAGTAAATACACTTTTAATTACTGTAGGACAAGTGTTTAACGTTGAAACATATGAAATAGTGGTGGTTCATATATATGAACTTAATTCCGATCATTTTTTAGAACACATGAGTGATGAATGATTGATGAAAATGTAAGCCTTGAAAATACGTTTTGTTCATGAATGCCACCTGTGACTGTGTCTGTGACTTACATTTTGGACAGTATCGAGAAAGCACCACTATCAATTCCAGTTGTGTTTTAAGTAAAATATTATGGAAAACTGGCATTGATAGCATTGAGAAAGTTGAACATAGTTATTAATATCAAAAATAAATGGAAAAATATGTTATTTTTTCAGGTCTGCTTAGAGGCAGTGCCAGTGTGTTAACACAGCCAGACTGTTTTCACCAAGTCATGTTTCCCAGTCTCGCAGTAATCAGTTTAACTACATCAAGAGCCTTGTGTAAGCTAGTGTGTAAGCCCAGCTTCAAAAAATCTATGAATTTATCAATGTATATTCTTTGCAAAATATGTGGCATTGTGCACCTGCGCTTACTCTCAGACTTTTTATACTAAAAATAAACAAGAGGCCCAAGAGGGCCTGTGGACGCTCTACTCGCTCAAGATAAAGTTTATGTATAAGGGGCCATACGTCTTTCAAAAATCATTCAACCGGAACATGTTGATGATATTCGCAACTAGGCTTGGTACTGATCATCCCTGCAAAGTTTCGTTGAAATCCAGCCAGAGGTTCAGGTGAACTAGTCTAGACAAAGTTAGTGTATTAAAACTTTTGAGGGCGCATAACTCTGCCAAAATGCATTCAACCAGAACATGACAATGACAGGTGCAACTAGACTTAGTACTTATCATCCCCGCCAAGATTCGCTGAAATCTGGCAAAGAGTTCAGAAGAGACTAATCTAGACAAAGTGTGTGTATTAAAATATTAAAGGGCCATAACTCTGCCAAAATTCATTCAACTAACATATGGCGATGATATGCACAACTAGGCTTGATACTGATCATCCTTGTCAAGTTTCGTCTATATCCAGCCAGGGGTTCAGGAGAACTAGCCCGGAAAGAAATTGTGTTATCAAAATCGTTTAAAGGGCCATAACTCTGCCAAATATCTGTAAACCGGAAAGCGACGACGACATGCACAACTAGGCTCGGTGCTGATCATCCCTGCAAAGTTTTATTGAAATCTGGCGATGGGTTCAGGAGAAGTAGATCAGACAAAGTTTGTGTATTAAAACCCTTAAATCAAGGACCATAACTCCATTCATGTTACTGGTTCGATTTGGCTGGTTTTCAAACTTTTCCGAACTTTCATTGATATAAACAATCTGGTAAAGTTTCGTAAAGATCGGATGAAAGATGAAGGCCCTAACGAATTAACGAGGCAAAATATAGCATTTTTAACTAAATCAAGGGCCATAACTCCACTGTTACTGGTTCGATCTGGCTGGTTTTCGAACTTTTCCGAGCTTGTATTTATATAAACAATATGGTCCTGTTTGGTAAAGACCGAATGAAAGATGAAGGCCCTATCATCTTAACTAGGCAAAATATAGCATTTTTAACTAAATCAAGGGCAATAACTCCGTTGTTAATGGTCCGATCTAGCTGATTTCAACTTTTCCGAGCTTTTATTGTTATTACCAATATGTGCAAGTTTGGTAAAGATCAAATAATAAATGAAGGTGCTAGAGTGTTCACAAATTATTTTGATCTGGCTGGTTTTCAATCTTTTCTGAGATTGACATTGGCAGAGTTTCGTAAAGATCCGATTAATATTGAAGGCTCTAGAGAGTTCACAAGGCAGAACATAGCATTTTCAGAAAAACAAGGGCCTTAACTCCGGTGTTACTAATTCGATTTGGCTGGTTTTCGAACTTTTCCGAGCTTTTATTGATATTAACAATCTGTGCAAGTTTGGTAAAGATCAAATAATAAATGAAGGTGCTAGAGTGTTCACAAGGCTTAATATGGCATTTTCCAGCAAAACAAGGGTCATAACTCCGGTGAAACTAATCCGATCTGGCTGGTTTCCAACATGTCCGAGCTTTCATTGATAAAAAGATATTGTCAAAGTTTCGTAACGATCCGATTAATAATGAAGACCCTAGAGTGTTCACAAGGCAAAAGTTGACGGACGGAAGACGGACGACGGACAACTTGTCGTCCCATAAGCTCTACTGGCCGAAGCCGAAGGCCAGTAGAGCTATAAATGAACAAATGGTGTTTTACAGCACATCGACACATAAATAGGTCATATTGTGCGTAGTACGGATGTAAAATGAAACAAACACAATAAAAAGGTCCTTGTATTACATCTAAATATTAAACTTAACCAGGACCCTGACTTAACATAATGTGCTGGCATGGCCCAGCGATAGCACGGTGAACGACATCAATCTGGAGCTTCCGGGTTCATGTCACACATGCGTCACTGAGTTTCGTCTATTTTTCGGGCAATACACCTTCTCTCAGCTTTGTTTTGTTCCTCAGTCTCGTTTGTTGGATTGGGATTGAAACTGGGGCGTCTATCCTTCGAGCACGATAAAGAACCATAGAAATATATTCATTAGTAAGAGTAAGGCAGTTTCTCGAATTCCTGTGTGTCCTCATTCGACTCTAAGTATTAAGGGTATACCGGTAATGTGTTGATTAGCCGAAAACGATTATTTTTAATTCATCGTACATGTAAAGAAGTTCTATAATCACTATTCATCTACATATTTCAATTCTACAATGTGTTAACTATTTAAGTTGAAACTAAATGTGGTTACGGTAAACAAAATATGTATTTTTTAAATTTTCCTATGTACCCTTCCCCTCTCTCAAGGGCGGCTCTAAATGACATATAATGTGTTGTTGAGCCAACTTAGGCCAGAGTCTTTTTGTTTCTTTTTTCGGTTCTTAGAATCTCATACCCAATTTTTTGTAAAAAAAGTGAATAGCAAAAAATTAAATTCAACAGTTTTGTTTTTTTTAACACTAAAAACTGGTAAGAAAAGTAACCGGCGATACCCATATTTTTGTCCCGCAATTCAAACCAACAGTGATCATTTTTAAAATTTATAATAAAATTAGAAGGACATGTTATATAGTTTTTCTGTTCCCACCATGTTCTGTTCAATTTATATTCTTATAAAAAAAAGTTCTATAGTCACTTTTTATTCATCTATTTAAACTTACCAACTTGTTATATAAGTTGTAAAAAAAAGTATGGTTAAACAGAATCTATATCATTTTTATTTTCAGAGTCCCTGATGTCCTGAGACGCTGGGAGTTAGCTGTAAAATGTTACTGGTCACAATATATGGGAGGATTTTATTGAAACAAGTGTCTAGTCACACATATAATAACTTTTTATAACATTAATAACTGAATCAGAAATACTTAAACGAACAAGAATAGAGAGTAATGCGACGGTGAATAATATTATTTTATTTTTTTTATGAATCATGAATCAGCAATACCTCATACTAGCCTCAACTTCAAGAAAAATATGTCTAGTAACATTTGTGATTTGAGGGAATAAGGTTATTTGAACTCACTAATTTCGAAATTCCCAGGATCACCAGTTCAGCACAATATCATATCAACATGCATGACTGTTGACAGAGGTGGATAGATGGCGACATTAACTGGACAGTTCATTGGCGTGGCTCAAAATAAGGGCTACAACGGAAATATAAATGTGTTTCTGTTCATCTGACCGACCATGCCCAATTTCTGTATTGGATTAAAATGATGTTTTCTGAATTGTATTGGATTATAAAGTTTATGGAATAACAGATGGCGTGAGGTGTATATTACTGGTTCTACCCAGAAAAGTGGTTGGACTGCCACCACCAAAAAAAGAAAATAACGGATACATGTATATATAACCCCACATGTGTTGAAAATGACTTACACCATATAAACAATACAGGCTGTGAGGTGTGCATATTAAAGGGACATGCAGCAATCTTCTTTTTTTTACTCCAAAATATTATAACTTATTATTTAAATATATGCAAGCGGGTGTAAAGTGAAAATCATACTTGATTAATCAATCAAGGTGCTAATTTTAATGCTTGATAAATACTTCAAAAATGCCGTGTGTCCCTTTAATAAATAAAAACAAGTATTGTATGATGCAATTTAATTTTTTATGTAATACCCTTTATATTTGGGATGTATTGATGTAAATATTTGAAATACAATGTTTCAAATAAATAATTCACTTTGATATCTGACTTGTTACACATTTTTTACTTAGTCATGAACGATAATATTTAAGACCTTATGTACCTTAAATGTTTATTATTTACCATCGAATGGTGAGGCGGCATATGGTAATAGTCATCTTTACGTCTATATCCTTCCACTTAATTTAATCAATTGTTTCGAAAATTTACATGATGTTTATCTATGATGTCAAGAGGTGCATATCGATTTTGATCAAAATCAACATTATTTATGAATATATATTCTTGCAGTGTACAGTTTTCCAAGGATTGTTTTCAGTGCGGTCATTCGTGTCCCATGGACATATTGAGTTAAGGAGATGTTCGGTTGCCCTTTTTATATTTGTATACATTCTCATTTTCACCTCTCACCGCTGCGGGTTCAAATCCCACTGGGAGCTGAACTTGTAGGTGAAAAAAAATCGACCGTCATATATGGCCTAAAATGTGCTATAATGACATAAAACATCTTTCAAACAAATCAATCTAAAACAGCATGAAAATACTCTTTAAAAATATAAAGTGAAAAAAAAATAGCCTTCCTTTCTTTCCTTCGATACTATCAGAATCGTATTACGACAATGTTTCTGTCTGATAGAAAATTCAGCTTAGGTTTCAACCGACAAATGGTCTATATTTAAACTAATACAAGTAAAATCCCCTCAAACCCTTTGATGTGTGGGTGATATATTCCACGGTTGATTCATGAAACCAGGATGGGACAGCTACATATGACAGTGCTGAGTGCAGTCGCGGATGACAATTAGACACTGGACAGTCTAGTCAAAAAGTCGGGGTAGGGGTGGGAAGGGGGATGTGGCGCATTCTTTTAAATCTCAGCTCAGATGCCCCCACCCCCCCCCCCCCCACACACACACACCCCAACTCCCACCCTGAACAGTGGTGATTGTTACGTACACTTTCCACATATGAGTGGGTGCCCAATACTACCCGCTCCATCGAATACGCGCCTGTAGATCTTGCGAGGACAGTCGAGTCAAAAATACAGTCGAGTCCAACAACTCGTTTTTGCACGTACTTTTGATAAAGAAATAACATGCTTTTCATGACATGAAGCAAAATTCATGTAATCTGTGAGTTAAAACAACATAATTCAAGTATCTCCTCCTATTTTATTTAAAAACACACTCATTTTAAACATATTCTAAAAATGACATCTTTTAGAGTTATAGCCCCTCGCTTCGAAATTTTACATGGGCGGATCTGCATTTCTCACGCAGTAAAGCATCTTAAAAAAGTCGGTACAGCCGAAAATCACGGAACTTAAAGCGGAACTGAAATTTCATCATCGAAAATTGTCACATTCTTCCAAATTATGTGTTCTAAAAATTCAAAATGGCGGGCATTTCATTTTTATTTTTGACGTTGTCGAAAGATGACGTACTACTTTCGTTGCCAAATATTGAATAGATGTAGGAAAATATCAAGGCTGCGCCTCTACTGTACAGCCATCTACGGCGGTTAGATCACAAGAAAAAGCTGACACACTTATGGTAATACATGTCTTGGAAATAACTAGTAGTGGAAATCCTGTTGATTTTTTCACGCGATAAACCGATTGGTTTGTGTTGTTGATCCTGACGTTTTTGGAACAAATGAGACAAATACCTGGTATGTTAACTGGCACGAGTGAATCGAGACGAAGAGTCGACTTTTTTTTTTGTATTTATATATACACGAGCATCTTTGTCTATTACTTATATTGACTATTAATGCTGCCTTGTTGGTTTAATAGAGGGATTTCTTTATTTACACAGTCCCGTTTTATTGGGATGACGGTAGGGTAAGTGTGTGGTTTGTTGCAACCTAAAACCTGGTTTAAACCCCCAGTGGCCTTTTTTTCAACTGACCGTTTCAAGGCGGTAGCCCTATTGTTAACCGTTTTTGTGTTTGATGTCATGGACTTCTTACAATCATTGATAATTAGCTTAGCTCCTCCTCTCTATCTGTCAATCATACATTGCAGGCTAATGCCTCTCATACCATGCTGGTTCAGTAGGAACGCCACGGACCTATAACATATCAGTTCTGTTCGCATTTTAACTCCGCGAACATGGACTATTTCTTTGTATTTTACGGACTATTTTACGAATTTTCAACTAAAACAGACGCCATTTGTTTACACCCGAAATTGGGCGCGCTACGTCGGCGAGCACTACGGGTACCTATGGAGTCTAACAACACGCGTACAGTGTTTCATACCGTAGATTATGTAAAAACTAATACCTTACCGGACGAAATAACGTCCCATTATGTGTCAACACGATGCAGTGTTGGTGACTGACAGGTCACCGTGACATAACTTGACACGTGAAATTGACATGTTGTTGCAAGTTGGATTTGGGATTATTGTCTGCTGCTGGAGGTCCATGATCAAGGTATTTGTTTTGTCATTAAAATGTGTTTGTTAATAAACAGTACACACCCCTTTTAGATCGTGCATATTTAGACATTGGCCAAATACAGTGCCTAAAAAAGTAGTGTATAGTGTATAATAGAAAGTTCATAATCACTATTAGTGTACTCCGATCTTTCCAGTAACTGGATGTACTGTAGAACGTTTCGTGGAATAAAACAATTGCTAGTAGAAATGCTATCAATGTCCCCCGCACCCCGCCCCCACCCAAGTACGGTAGATGGGGGTGTGGGGGTAGATGGAGCTTGCATACCGAAAACAAGGAGGGGGTAAGAAAACTAGAAACCCCATCCACCCCCACCCCTCAGATGCATGAATGTAAATAGTTAGCGTTGTCTCTATATCGTTATGTTATCCCCATTTTCTCGCACATTCGTGAATACATAACCCGATACAACTACCATTGAAACAATGTAATCTGCCATAGACATTTGACTGAAATCGGTCAGATTCTTATTTATGTACAGTAAAGTTTTGAGGCAAGGAAGTGATTTTGAATTTACATTTATTTACATTCTGTTGCGAAAAAAACAACGCAATTTCGAGAAATTACATTTCACTTAAAAGCCTTTAAGGCGGTGTAGCTACTACGCTTGCCTCCAGTGTGTCTCAAAAGAAATGACTATTCCATGGGCTGGAAATATGCTGTGAAAGTGGAACAATGTTTTTAATGGATCTCCAGTTGGGCTACATTATATTTTACATGTATAATGAATGATGAGAGATGTTTTTATTACATTAACAGTGTTATTGAGCACAAGTAGTATTCATGCTTTATTCAATTTAGTTATTTTATCTTTTTTTTTTTCAATATGTTACATTATGTATAACAAAGAATAAACTATGTCTGTTTGATCATTGACATTGGATTGATGTTGTTTTCAGAGAGGTCTCAAATGTGAATCGTGCCCTTGAGCAGCTCTAAGTGAATTGATACTGACGACTTCAGAATGTCAAGCCGTATTAAATGCCATTGGATCATATGGAGGTAAGAGCCTTTTTAAAAATTGTTTGCACTTGTGTAGTTCTTTAAATGGAGCTTGTGTTATGCTTGCACGGTGCTGTTCAAAGTTAGAGTAAAAATATTTCAGTGATATTTCAGTGCAGCGTGATTGTCATATGAGCTCGTGTAAACTACATGTACTGGATACATGCGAAAACAAGTTGTGTTAAAGGGACACTAGGCAGTCTTTATTTGTTTAAAACTTCTGGAGTTCGGTTAATTTTTCTGCATAGTTTGCATTTGTGCATCATTAATATTATTTATTAGAATAGTTCAGAAGAAATTGTTTTACACATTACTTACTGTTGATAATAGTGCACCTATAATAATTTATTTAACTTTTAATGCAAGCAGGTTTAAATTTAACATGTTACCAGGTTAACAAATGGAGATGCTAATGTTAAAGCTTGATAAATACTTCAAGATTGCCGTGTGTCCCTTTAACATCATCTAATTGGTCTATGTGATGGGTCCTGAATTTATTAAAGGGACACAGAGCAAATTTCCAATCTTGTGTCTGTTTTACACATTTTCACATCAGAACAGACCACACATCTACAAAAGTGTCTTCTCAACTGCCCTATTTAATCATGTTTTATTTCTAAAACTAGCGGCATCACCAGGTTTTGAGAGAGAAAATAAATAGTTGTATATTAATGTTTTCTCCCCATGTAAAATGACCTTACTAAGTCATTAAAGTAAAATATCCTATGAACAAAACGTGTAAAATTTAACAATTTTAGATTTTTGGCCAGACTTGTATTTTATTCCCCTTCTAGTAAAAATGGCTTATAGAACATTGCACCCTCTGTCAGATTTAACTTTCCTTATAATAGATTCTTGCTGTACTGTTGGGTGAAACATACATTAAAATGGTTCTATAATCATGTCAGTTCAATCATATACTCGTATGATACACAATATAATATGTATTGACCCTTTACTTGATGTGCCATTTACTCAGTTTTGGTCAAGGGACGTTTATAGCATATCGGCTTTGAATCCAGTGAACACGGATTCAATTCTTACTGGCGCCACTGGGTTACTTCGATGTGTCCTGCTAGCCTCGTTCGTCTGATGGGAACGTAAACCGGGTGGTCCTGTGTATCGGAGTCTGTCCTCCCTCCAACCACGTTAAAGAACCATAGGTATCTAATCGGTAGTAAGCGTAGGGCAGGGTTCCTGGATGCCTATGTATCTTTCCTCCTCTCTTTCGGGCGGTTCGAAATAACCTAAACAACGTGTTGATGAGGCGTTAAACAATAATTAAATTGTAAACTGTCCCATTCCCCTAAATATGCCCTAGATCCCTCTCGCAACACCTGATTCAAATTGAATACTCTGCTCGACTTATATTAACTTTTTATTCTATGTCTTTCTTTTCTTTCAGCCTGCACGTCATGTGGAAGAAGACTCCATGTACACCACTGGCCAGAGTCAATGCTGAAGTTTATGTTCACTCAATTATTTGCTTAATAAAGAATACATATGAACTAAAATATTGTCTTTATAATTATGTCTTCCACCACAAAGTAGTAGGTGAGACAGATTAGATTTGGCCTTTCCGTTCGTCTGTCACAAATCTTGTCTGCGCTACTTGTTGGATTTTGACGAAACTTTGTACAAACTCTTTATTACTTTCTCTGAAGCTAATTTCATAAAACTTCATACTTTAAATGCCTTTGGTGAAATGATAATCCCTGTTTATTTTGAAGTCAGTAGTTGAAAGGTCCGTTACCATGACCGGAAAATGAAAAGTATTGCCCACACAGTTTTTCCTCTTACCTAAAGCAAATTTCATGAAACTTCATTGTTGGACAGTGGAAAGAGGATGATCGTTTGATTTTAGGTAAAAGGTCAAGTTCCCTGCAGACATCCACTATCGAAGGATAAGCATATGTAACAACACACATGTTATAATATTAATAGTATAATATATGAATATTTTCTTGCACAATGTTGAATCCAGTAAAACAAGTGGTTTTGTTCACCGATACTGTCGCCTGTGAACCAAACCACTTGTTGTTAAATTACAGGATTCAACAGTGTGTAAGACATATTCCGATCATCCATTTTTTTTTTAAATCATAAATTAAAAAATATATATATTAAAACAAACAAAACATGCTATTTGATGAAAACAGACGTATTCAAATTTTCAAAATAGCAATATTCGCAGAATATAGTAGATTTCAACTGCTGAAAACAAACATGTATTTTTTTTCCAGGAAATAATACTTCTATGAATATAGTATATATGTTCAGGGAAATGTTTAATATGTCTGTTTTCAAATACTACAAATCGTAACGCACCGCACATGTATATTCAGTATTTACTTTCAATATAGTAGTGAGTATGACTGCGTTCTGGGACCATATAAATATAAAAGAATAATATATATAAATAAATATATATATAACTATATATGCCCTATAAATATAAACGACCCGCACTTTTTGGATTCACGCGTACAGTGTTTCACAACACCACAAATCTGGCAAGTGCTCCATTGACACAATGTCATGTCCACGTTTATGTTATTGAATCTTCGAGTCAACACATAATCATGTTTGTTACCGACAGTAGCATGTATGTTACTCGTCAGTCATTTATTTACTTGGTTAAAGGGACACATACCAATCTTGCTTTCTTTAAAACTCGAGTCGCCCCCTCAGTTTTAAACGAACAGTTAAAAGAATATACTTCTTTCTGCCTGTTAAACTTATATTAGTTTATCGCTTTTTCTGGTTTCGAAAATTAACTCTGCAACGTATGTTGCCGCCTTCATGATTTCATTTTCCGATATACCGTTGCAACATTGTTTGTTAAAATAAATTGGCCACTCTGACATAAACCCAAAGCATGTATAGATAAAATATTTAGTGTAAAATACATGAACACATACATTTTAAATATATGTGTTTACATAACGAAATTATATAATTGTTTCTGTAGCCGGTCATCTTTCCTTAATGAATATGAATGTTGCCGTCTTTGGGTCGGACGGTCCTGTTACTTAATTAGTACTTGTCTCCGTTTATTGAAATTCTTCATATATACAGAGGAGAGATGTATCTATATGATTTTGTTATTATGCTCGCTTCTAAAATGACGAAATAAATCGATTTGAATAAAAGGCGCATTCTCAGCAATACACAACGTATTGTGTGTACGGGTTGGAGGGGGGAAACCCACGGGGTTGGAGGGATACTACCGTAATGTTGCTCTCATAAATACTGTTAACATACTACATCAATAAAATAACAACTACTGAACAATGCTGAAATCGATTTATCTTTATAAATGAATTCATAATTCCACAATTTTATTCCGTGCGAAGATCGATTTGGAACGTCGATTCGGCGTATTATTCGGGGGAAAAAAGTACTTGCCTCCGATTTTTTTTATATTTTACATATCTACAGAGGAAAGATGTATTTACGCGTACATGCTTTTGTTTTTTTCTCTCGCTTCTAAAATGATGAAATAAATCGAATTTGATTAAAACTGTGCATTAGCAGCCTAATCAATACGGTATGGAGGGTGGTGGGGGTGGAATGAGGGGCGGGGCTGCAGGGATACTACCGTAATGGTGTCCTTGAGAAAAACGGTGAACATTCTACTCTAATAATTTATTAAATACAGAACAATGTTGAAATCAATATATCTCTTAAAAAGGATTTCATAATTTCATGGTTTTATATCCCGCGTGTACATTAACTTCGAAAGGCGATTGTTCATATTTTAGCGAACACGGTGTACTTTGTTAATTTTGGGGGGGAAAAAGTACTTTTTTCTGATTGACTTTAAATTTTTGGTTTTAATAGTAGACATGTCAATGAACACTTTCGTGAAAAAAAATTCATTCTCGCTGTTAAAACTTAATTTTTTTGCATTTTTTTCGGATTCAGAAAATTAGCACTGCAACATATATTTTCACAATCCTCATTTCCTTTCCCGACGTACCGTTACAATTTTGTTTGTTAAAACCTATTCTGAGCACTCCGGCATAAACCAAAAGCATGTATAGATCAGAAATTTAATCTGGAATGCATGGATACATACATTTGAAATATATGTATTGAAATAATGGAATTATTTCATTTATTGTGTACCCGGTCGCGTCTGTAAATGTATATGCATTATGCCGTCTTTGAGTCCGTGGGTCATGTTAGTTAATTTTGGGGGAAAAAAAGTACTTGTCTCCGATTTCATTAAAAATTTGCATATGGACAGAGGAAAGATTGATCTACGCGTACATGCATTTGTTTTTATTCTCGCTTCTAAAATGACAAAATAAATCGATTTTGATTTAAAAGCGCATTTTTGGCAATTTAAACCTTAAAACAACCTAAATTCATCCCTTTGAAAAATACCTTTAACTATTAATGGGAATTACACGAAGTGTACACCAATTCTGTTCGACCAATGTAGTTTGTGAATATTATTACTTTAACAACGATCTGTGATGGTGTTTTGTTATAATCACAGTTTATAAATAAGAGGTGAAGAAATCTGACCAGTGACAATTTTCCTGATAATGTCATTTTGTTATCGATTTTATCACGTGACCTTGTTTGATAAATATTCATACGCCATAGGGCTGGCGTTCCTACTGGTTAGTTCTATCTTTAGCTTGTGTAGTAAACATCATAACATAACTCCGTGTCTCTCGTTATTATACTATACTAGTATAAACACCCACTCATTAATAATATATATCAGAAGGTAGCACATGGTGTCAGATTAAAAGTGACAGATTGAATAATATTCGATCATTGGTATATTAAGAGTGACTGATTGGATTATGTTCGATCATAGTTGTTAATGAGATGCGAAAATAACTGGATTATATTCAGTGAAAATTAAAAAAGAAAATGGCACAGGAATTTAAACATCCGGAATCTCTTGCTTTTGGCGGAAATGCTAATCTTGCGGAAGAGAAGGCAACAAAAATTCGACTATTACCTAATAGCCAGTGGTAAAAACGAGAAGGATAAAACGTGCAGGTTGCGGTACTTCTTACTTGTATTGGAGATGATGGCCTTGAGATATTTAATAACTTTACCTGGGAAATATCATTAGCGAAAAAAGACTGAGGCCTGACCCAGATAAAATAAAAGCTATACTGGAAATGCCATCCCCTGAGGATAAGACAGGTGTACAACGCCTCCTGGGGACAGTGAACTTTCTTGCACAATACTTTCCCAATATGTCTGAAATTATTGCGCCTCTCAAAAACTTGCTACGCAAGGACAATCGTTTTATATGGGAACATGAACAAAAGAAGTCATTTGAACAAATAAAAACAGTGCTGACAAAAGAACCTGTTCTGAGTTTCTATGACGTAACAAAGGAAGTTACAATACAAGCCGATGCCTCTCAAAATGGTATTGGTGCTTGCTTACTACAAGAAGGACATCCCATCGCGTTCTCATCAAGAGCACTGACGAAAACTGAAAAGCGGTACGCCATGATAGAGAAGGAATTACTAGCCGTAGTGTTCGCTACATCTAAGTATCATGCGTACATATATGGAAAAAACGTGGAAGTACAAAGCGATCATAAACCTTTGGAAAGCATATTGAATAAACCTCTAAGTGGATCACCGCCACGACTTCAAAGGATGTTATTACAGCTCCAGAAATATGATATAAATATTAGAGCTAAGACGTCATATGCCTTTATTACTTATTAACATTGCCATTCATGTTTGTCGTTTTGTGTGTTTTGGGGTTTACAGTGTTCTCTGAAGAAATATAAAAGGATCGGACAGGGAAAGTAGCATTCAAGGAATGTCAACCACAAAACACAGAAACAAACACGCAAACAGACATTTCCGGTTCGACTTTTATACTTATTTTTAGTACCAAAAAAGTATAATGCCCAAGGACAAGAGAATTCCAAAGCTATACCTGCGGTACATACTGTTTCCAATATAAGGAAGCTTGGCCCACTCAGGTGATAGCGCGTTGAACTTGTAAGGTCAATCCTGTTGTGATGTGCCCGTTGTTTTGTTGACGTGGCCTTTTTCGAGCAAAATTGGCGATTGTGTCGTTCTAAGAGCGTCGTCTAGTCTAATTAAACTATCGAGATAAAGTTATGAGCATCATACATCTTGCGGTGAGTTCATTTTAATAAATGGTATTAACAATACGATGTCCTCAAGAGGTGTCTGTAGTTCAGTGGTTAAACCGCCTCACTTAAAATTAGGTTTTTGTTCGAGTACCGAGAATGGAAAACCATTGCTTCCTTGCCAATTACAGTGCTACCTGTGTACAGGTACGATGGGCACAACTCAATGTCTGTCAAGTAAATGATGTCCTGGCTTTAATGTAATCGCTTAAATAATAATAATAATAATAATAATAATAGTATTTATTTACAGTGGGTAACACATTTAGTTATAAACTAATCTTCCATGAGGCTCTCTATTATATACAAATTTACAAATGACAAATGACAGAACAAATCAAATAAAGCAGTAATCAATAAAGGCAATATTGTTTTTTTCTATATGTTTGCATTCAAACTAAACGTTGAATACACTTTAATACACATACACCCGTTTACCCTAAATTTGTACAAAAGAAACAAGCTCTTTTAAAGATGATTAAATACAATGAAGCTATGGAAAAAGAAAAGAAGCAAGCATAATCAATAACAGCAAAAAAAAATGGAATTTGAATAACACATATAAATACATATGAACAAATGGTGAAAGTTACTATTTAAATGTATCACATAACGTTCCTTGTTAGCAGTGTCGAACACCCACTACAAGCCGATGCCTCTCAAAATGGTATTGGTGCTTGCTTACTACAAGAAGACATCCCATCGCGTACTCATCAAGAGCACTGACGAAAACTGAAAAGCGGTACGCCATGATAGAGAAGGAATTACTAGCCGTAGTGTTCGCTACATCTAAGTATCATGCGTACATATATGGAAAAAACGTGGATGTACAAAGCGATCATAAACCTTTGGAAAGCATATTGAATAAACCTCTAAGTGGATCACCGCCACGACTACAAAGGATGTTATTACAGCTTCTGAAATATGATATAAATATTAGAGCTAAGACGTCATATGCCTTTATTACTTATTAACATTGCCATTCATGTTTGTCGTTGTGTGTGTTTTGGGGTTTACAGTGTTCTCTGAAGAAATATATAAGGATCAGACAGAGAAAGTAGCATTCAAGGAGGACAGTCAACCACAAAACACAGAAACAAACACGCAAACAGACATTTCCTGTTCGACTTTTATACTTATTTTAGTACCAAAAAAGTATAATGCCCTAGGACAAGAGAATTCCAAAGCTATACCTGCGGTACATACTGTTTCCAATATAAGGAAGCTTGGCCCACTCAGGTGATAGCGCATTGAACTTGTAAGGTCAATCCTGTTGTGATGTGCCCGTGGTTTTGTTGACGTGGCCTTTTTCGAGCAAAATTGGCGATTGTGTCGTTCTAAGAGCGTCGTCTAGTCTAATTAAACTATCGAGATAAAGTTATGAGCATCATACATCTTGCGGTGAGTTCATTTTAATAAATGGTATTAACAATACGATGTCCTCAAGAGGTGTCTGTAGTTCAGTGGTTAAACCGCCTCACTTAAAATTAGGTTTTGGTTCGAGTACCGAGAATGGAAAACCATTGCTTCCTTGCCAATTACAGTGCTACCTGTGTACAGGTACGATGGGCACAACTCAATGTCTGTCAAGTAAATGATGTCCTGGCTTTAATGTAATCGCTTAAATAATAATAATAATAATAATAATAATAATAGTATTTATTTACAGTGGGTAACACATTTAGTTATAAACTAATCTTCCATGAGGCTCTCTATTATATACAAATTTACAAATGACAAATGACAGAACAAATCAAATAAAGCAGTAATCAATAAAGGCAATATTGTTTTTTTCTATATGTTTGCATTCAAACTAAACGTTGCATACACTTTAATACACATACACCCGTTTACCCTAAATTTGTACAAAAGAAACAAGCTCTTTTAAAGATGATTAAATACAAT
Source organism: Cyrtodaria siliqua (assembly GCA_037043455.1). Classification (NCBI taxonomy): domain Eukaryota; kingdom Metazoa; phylum Mollusca; class Bivalvia; order Adapedonta; family Hiatellidae; genus Cyrtodaria; species Cyrtodaria siliqua. Next base: position 41,907 of record JAWPHD010001460.1, on the reverse strand, counting down.
GAAGCTATGGAAAAAGAAAAGAAGCAAGCATAATCAATAACAGCAAAAAAAAATGGAATTTGAATAACACATATAAATACATATGAACAAATGGTGAAAGTTACTATTTAAATGTATCATATAACGTTCCTTGTTAGCAGTGTCGAACACCCATTTAATATTCTATTGTATGACACAGGTGTAATACAACCTGGAACGATTTTGATTGGTTGAGTTAAACCTGTAACACTGCGCAAGTTTATTAACTGAAACTATTTTATTTATAACAAATTCACCCAGATCTGAGTCATAAACTTATTATTTGTGACAGCTTATAAAAATAATGCAAGTTATACAAAACATTGTTGTTGGTTTGTTAAAAAGTTGGCGTAAACTGCTATTTTGTAAAGAGGTAAAACATACGCAACGTCATGTGTGGGACGCGACGTTACGACGTCACATATTTTATGACGTTTTGGCGCTAAAGTGTGTCCGACGTCGTGGCGGTTCTATGTCCATCTGAATTAATTTTTACTAATTTGATTGCAATGTTATGTGATAAAAAGGATCTTAAACTAGTTCCCATTCCATATAAGTTTTATAAAACTCGTTATGAATTATTTTTAATTTTAACTCGTCAAAGGCTCGTTAAAATTAAAATAATTCATAACTCGTTTCATAAATCTTATTTGAAATGGGAACGCGTTTAAGATCCTCTATATATACAACTACATTATTTCACAAGCCCTGTCCGCTTTACTTAAAAATGGTGTATTAAAATATATAAGTATTTGATTCGAACATTAGGTACCTTTCATCCATTTTATGAAATTCGAATGAAATGCATCAATAGTAGTTTTTAACTCATCTGGTAAGCTGTTCCATATAATAGGTCCTGCATATGCAACACTTTGCTTGTAAATTTCTTTGCTTGGCCTTGGTGGAATAAACGTATATGTTGATGTTGATCTTAGCACTGGCACATTATCATTTGCCATTATATATTTAAACATTTCATTAACATATTGAGGTGTTTCTGATTTGGTGACTTTATACATAAACTTTGCTTTTCTTAGATATAATCTTTCAAAGAATGTCAATATTTTCAATTTTTGCGTGGTTTCTTATACATTTACCACATTATAGTCCATTGTTATTTTACATGCGCGTTTTTGAAGAAGAAAAATTCTATTAAGATTCATTTGAGATGTGCCTCCCCAAACTGTATTACAATAGTCTCTGTGGGGTTGAATGTATGTTTTGTAAAACTGAGTTCTGTGCTCGGTAGATAAATATTCTTTAATTCTAGATAGAAGCCATATATTTGATGTAATTTGTTGGCATATTTTATCAATGTGGATTGACCGAGTCAAGTTATTGTCCACAAAAAATCCAAGAATTTTGTCATTTGCAATTGTATTTAAATTATCACAGTTTAAATTTAAAGTTAGATTTTCAAAAGTCAAACTGGCTCTTTTTTGATGAGTAGTTATTAACATTACTTTAGTCTTTGTGGTATTTATAAGCATGCCATTACATTTGCATCAGTTTGATAAACTATCTAGGGCTGTTTGTAAATTACTTTCAATTGTTTGGCGAGAATCTCCAATGTCATATATGGTAGTGTCATCTGCAAAAGGACTGTGTTTACCAAGTACAATTGAAATGTATTATTGGGTTCCTGTTTATTTCTTAAATTGTGCTAATATTCTCTGTTTTTGTTACAGGTCAACATAATGTTCCGCATACCATAGAGGTGTCCTCGCTCAAAATCCTAGGAATTTCATTGGATTAGAGCGGTCACATGGTGACCCTCTATTATTAGTTACTGGGTTTGTTACTGACCCCTACAGAAATATGTGGGGTCAGTAAGTTTTATAGGGGGCGAGGCGATAGCCGAGTCCCCCTATATATCTGACTGACCCCACATATTTCTGTAGGGGGTCAGTAACAAACCCAATAACTGATTTATTGCATCGAGCACCTTTTTTAAGGCAAACGCCGATATTTAACCCATTATAATGGAGCGTCAACGTCATTGAGACGTTCGCGCAATTTGACGTCATGACGTTGACGTCACGACCGGTACAGTTTAAAAACATTATTAAATTTACTTATTATGTTTGTTACCAACGATTTAAAGAACTATTTGCAAATGATTTAAGCTTTGAATCAAAATTGTAGTCCATTATTAGTTATTGGGTTTGTTACCGACCCCCTACAGAAATATGTGGGGTCAGTGAGATTTATAGGGGGCGAGACGTTCGCGCAATTTGACGTCATGACGCTGACGTCACGACCGGTACAGTTTAAAAACATTACTAAAACTTCTTATGTGTGTTACTAACGCCCTAAAGAACTATTTGCAAATGATTTCAACTTTGAATCGGAATTGTAGTCCATATTGTTTTAGTGACCCTCTATGAAATCTACTGACCCACTATAGAATAATAGAGGGTCACCATGTGACCGCTCTAATCCAATGAAACTCCTAGGATTTTGTGCGAGGTGCAATAATATTAGTTATTGGGTTTGTTACTGACCCCCTACAGAAATATGTGGGGTCAGTAAGTTTTATAGGGGGTGAGGCGATAGCCGAGTCCCCCTATATATCTGACTGACCCCATATATTTCTGTAGGGGGTCAGTAACAAACCCAATGACTGATTTATTGCATGGAGCACCTTTTTTAAGGCAAACGCCGATATTTAACCCATTTTAATGGACGTCACGACCGGTACAGTTTAAAAACATTATTAAATTTACTTATGTTTGTTACTAACGATTTAAAGAACTATTTGCAAATGATTTAAACTTTAAATTCGAATTGTAGTCCATATTGTTTTAGTGACCCTCTATGAAATCTACTGACCCACTATCAAATAAAGAATATTATTGCACCTCGCACAAAATCCTAGGAGTTTCATTGGATTAGAGCGGTCACATGGTGACCCTCTATTATTCTATAGTGGGTCAGTAGATTTCATAGAGGGTCACTAAAACAATATGGACTACAATTCCGATTCAAAGTTGAAATCATTTGCAAATAGTTCTTTAAATCGTTAGTAACAAACATAAGTAAATTTAATAATGTTTTTAAACTGTACCGGTCGTGACGTCCATTAAAATGGGTTAAATATCGGCGTTTGCCTTAAAAAAGGTGCTCCATGCAATAAATCAGTCATTGGGTTTGTTACTGACCCCCTACAGAAATATATGGGGTCAGTCAGATATATAGGGGGACTCGGCTATCGCCTCACCCCCTATAAAACTTACTGACCCCACATATTTCTGTAGGGGGTCAGTAACAAACCCAATAACTAATAATAGATATGCCAGAATGCTTTTGAATCCAGATCCTAGAATCTAATAATGGAAAAAGTAAGTCAAACGGACAAATTCAGCAGGATCTCTACAAACTATCGATATTAAAACAAATAATTGGCCGACCGCGTGATTTTATTAGATATTTCGAGCAACAGACTTTAAGTTTCAAAAAGAAAACATTATGAAGAACATTCAGGAAGTTGTACAGTTGTTCAGAGACATTCTGCTCCAAATACAGCATATTACTAGTGCAAACAACAATTGTTTATTGAGAGATTAATGTATTGTTGTAGAACTGACATCACTGAACTTGGTTGTCCTTGATACAAAAGTGTTTGTTGAGAGCATGTTTTGGTTTCTCGTATATAGTCTGTAAACTCTCTTGTTGCAGACAAAGGCAATGAATATAAATACACCTTGACCACCGTTCAGAATAATGAATAAATACTCAAAAGCTGTTATGTCCGTGAAGAAAAACAAAAAACCAAATATCCACGTTAATCCTGTCAGCGACGATAGCTTGACGTAGATTATTGCGTAGTTTCGATTTTGTGCCATGCTGCTGTTCACCGACGGCATCCTGGTGACTTGCACGATGACTATGATGAACATGACACTATTGGCAAGGATGACAATTCCCAAAGGTAGAGCAAAGGTATAGCCCACCATATTATACCTTGAGATGTAACATGAATGTGCCCCATAGCCCATCTCGGTGCCACCAGAAAGAGTTAATTCAACAGCTATATTTATAATAACGGGTATTGCTGCAGTGACCGAGCAATATACAAAATAGTAGAGCGTCGTCTTTCCAACACCTGACCTACGTGGTGCTTTGTTCAGTCTGTAGAACACCTTGCACATATGGTATGAGCATACGTTCATCCACAAGACAACCATTAGCCAGAAGTAATGAATCAAAATGCCGATAATTTGACAAGCCCATGTTGATACTTCATTCATCTGTCCGATTCCAAATTGAAACAAGGCTTGTGCGCATAGAATGCAAATCGTTAATGCCATATTGTTAACGCCTGGTTGTGTCCTCAGCTTCTTAAACAGGGCGTATGTTACTAACGTCAGAACGGAACCCACGAGCGAAAGGCACGTGCACACGAGAGTAAGAGTCACCTGTGGAGTTTTTTCGTTAGATACATTGATTGTTTCAATAGTTCTATTATTTTGTGCGATCTTCTCGGCTGCTGGCGTGTAAGTTTCAACACAAATCAGTACAGATGTAATGTTTTCATCCGTTAGCGATGTCGCGATATATTTGTTCCGGTAAATATTTATGTCCAGTTCTTTGATAAAAATCCCCCAGTCGTACGTGACAATGTGAAATTCTGACGAATTCAAAGTAATAAGAGGACAGATGTGTAGATGTGTTAGAACAATTGGAATTACGGGTAGATTTCTTGGAATAAATTCCGGTTCAAAAAAGTCTATTTTTAGAAGATATGTGTTATCGCTCACGTCGAGTAAAGCCGGAAAAATATCTGCTGGGCTGGAATAAACCGTTTCAATAAAAGTACCCAGCTCTGCTTTATAGTTAATCGTGTTATTTCCGAACATGTTCGCGACTGATTGTATAGTTTCGTCCATGACAACAATTGCATCAAGTAATGACACATTCACTGGATTTAAAAATGGTAGAAATATTTCAAAGTGCACAACAAAACAACTAACACTTGTATCAGACGAATTAGAAATCGAATCCACGCCACTTTTAACGTAAAGGTTCAAGTTAAATGTAATGTCTATAAGACTTAGGTTAAGAAGCAAGTGTTCGACATAGTTCTGCAAGTTAGTAGTTTCCTCCGGGAGATTCACGATGGGAATATTTGTCGTTGGCGTCATTTTCAAAAACACTGCATAAGACACGCCGCTCAATGTCTTTAATAGGTTGACACATTTTCCATTATTAAGACCCTTCGGTGGCATACAGGTTATATTCCTACAGATACCCTGGAATGTATAAAGACATATAACATTTAGTTCAACAAAAATGTTTTGTTATGCGTAAATAAGTGTGTCATGAGTGACAGAGTGTAAACTAAGTTTCATACGATGAAAATACAATCACGAATATGTCACCTCATCATTATATACAATATACAATTCATACACTATATACTATACAATATAATACAATATAATACAATATAAACTACAATATAAACTACAATATAAACTACAATATAAACTGCAATTTAAAATGCAGTACAATAAACTTTACAATATATCAGACTGAGAAATGTCACTTCATTATGTTATACAACATACCGTACAATATACAATACAATATGCAATACAGTACACAATACAATATATAATATACAATATACAATATAAAATGCAATACAATAAACAATACAACATATAATACGGTGCATATAGACACTATAAATATACAACACCATATACAATTTACAATACAATATACGATATCATATACAATATATAATACAATATGCAATACAGAATAAAATACAATATTCAATACAATATACAATACAGTATAAAATATGATTTACAATATACAATACAGTATAATATACAATACAGTATAAGATAAAATCTTCAATACAATATATAATACAATAGACAATACAATATAAAATACAATCTGCAATACAGTATACAATACAACATACAATACAATATGCAATACAGTATAAAATACAATATTCAATACCATATATAATACAATATAAAATACAACATACAATACAGTATAAAATACAATCTTCAATACAATATACAGTATACAATACAGTGTAAAATAGAATCTTCAATACAATACAATCTTCAATACAGTATATAATACAATATAGAATACAATATAGAATACAATATACAATACAATATACAATACAATATACAATACAATATACAATACAATATACAATACTATACAATATACAATACAATAAGCAAAGAAATATACAATACAGTATACAATAAATACTATACAATAAACAATACAATATAAATACAGTATACAATAAATATCATATACAATGCAATATGCACTACAATATATAGAGCGAGTAAAGTACTCGTGCACAGTGTGGACGCACTATTTAAATTGGAACAAAACGTATGGATATTATAATAGCACATGACATTTGTTTTTAAAACGTTTTCTATCAGGAGTTTTGTGAACGATATTCAGTAAAATTTGAAATATTTTTTTGGAATAAAATAAAGGTACTACCATAATTTATCGATACAAAATCTTGCTTGAGTTATATAAATCTTGCAAGAACCTATGGCATACAATAACGTTTATGAGAGCCACGGGCGCGTATAAATTCTACGGAAGCCTGTAAGTGCATTAACCACGATAACAGGGGACATAAATGTAACTATAATGTTGAAATGGGACAACTGCAACTACATTTACATACAGTATTATTTCGTTATCCTAAATTACAAAATGGGTGTAGATATATAATGTTATAGATCACGTACAGACGTTCACTTTCGTCTATAACGAATATGTATTGTAATAGGAAAGAAGACCGTGCCTATTACAATACATGCAAGACACAGACGAACGTGCACACGTCATCACACGTGTGCTTCCGGAAGTTAACATGAATCAGGTGAATGTAAAGCTGTTCGACAAACATGATAACTACTATGCATGTATGGTGGGCAATATGTGCAAACACAGTTCGCGCGATTTGGTACCACAACGGGAATGATCATTGTGACAGAGGACGAATATGCTGGATTGTTGGTACGAGTCCTAGGGCTGTCCTCGGACAATGTGCTTAACCCCGGACCTACCAAGTCTAGTCAAAACAGTACACCAATGAAAAAGATATGGATATTGTAAAGAACAACCTAGATACGGTCATTAATGAAGAAGCGTCAATTAGGCTAGCCATGATTAAGAAGAATGTAAAAGGTATTGAAACTAACAAAACCGAGTTGAACTGCATGTTAAGAGAAGTAGAAACGAAAGAACGATCGTCTGAAAATGAATACCGAGCAAAAAATGCTGGCCGCGATAATGTACTGCGTATTGGTTGTCCGGATGAAACATAGGAACCAGTGACGACTATCCAGATTTAAAAACCGATATTTCTAATCATAACATACCCATAAACAATATTTCAACTAAGTTAGCAAGTATATATTATATATTATTAAGTCGATTGAAACATTTTAAGTAATTAATAAAGGCAATAAACAAAAACATAGTCAATAGGATTGGTTTGATAATGAATGGAAAATTCGGAAAAAGGAAAAGTATAAATTATTGCATAAATATCATATTGACAAAATAGGATTAAACAAAGCTTCGAGACTTATATTATGACAAGGATAACATTTAACACCACAAATCTTAGTTACTTGTGGATAGTGAAAACCATTCTAGAACATTTGAAATATCTTTAAAAGGGTAACTGGCTCAAATAATAAACCAATTGAAAGTGATGTTTCAAATGGGGACTTAAACCGGGCGGTCCCGTGTATCGGTCTTTCCTCCGAGCACGTTAAAGTAACATAGGAATCTATTCGATAATAAGAGTTGGGCATATGCGATAATAAGAGTTGTATCCTTCCCCTCTCTCTGGGGAGGCTCTAAATAACCTATACTATGTTGATGAGCGGTTAAACAACATTCAGTTCAGTTCAGTTCAACCAAACAATTGTAGGAATACATGACAAAACTTTATTTGACAGCAATGGTAATTCCAATCCTACATATAACAAAAATGAAATAACCGAAAAAGATATAGCAACGCTTTTTCAGGATATCCCTGGAAATGAAATAGAAGATATTAATGTAACAAATGAAAAAATAATTGAATCAGATGGGGCTGTAAAAAATGAAACAGCATCCGGCTCAAAAGAACTATAAATAATTGTATTTGGTGTAAACATTTTTTTCAACAGAATGTTTGATTTTTGGAGAATTCTCTCAAAAGTGGGTTCATTCACTATTAGTACTGCTACATAAAAACGGTAGGTTGAACGACTCCAGTAATTATAGAGAAATAAAGTTTCTCGATTCTATAAGCAAACATTTTTCACGAGTTTTAAATAGACGTTTGGCTTTTTACACAACTATCTAAAAGCACAGTCAGGTTTTAGAAAAGGGCATTGTATAAAGCAATTACTGATAGACATTTGACTGAAAACGGTATGAAATTGTTTGTAGCATTTGTAGATTTTAAAAAAAGCGAATAGGGCTTCTCTTTGTTTTCGTTTTATTTTAAAGACGGGATAAAATTATTTAAAGTAGATATAGAGTTCCCATTTCATATAAGATTTTTGAAAATAATTCATAACGAGTTTCATAAATCTTATGCAATGGGAACGAGTTTAAGATCCTTTTTAACACATAACATTACAATCAAATAAGTAAAAATTAATTCAGATGGACATAGAACCGCCACGACGTCAGACACACTTTAACGCCAAAACGTCATAAAATATGTGACGTCGTAACGTCACGTCTCTCACATAACGTATAAAAGAGTTCGTGTTTTACCTCTTTACAAAATAGCAGTTTACGCCAACTTTTTAACAAACCAACAACAATGTTTTGTATAACGTGCATTATTTTTATAAGCTGTCACAAATAATAAGTTTATGACTCAGATCTGGGTGAATTTGTAATAAATAAAATAGTTTCAGTTAATAAACTTGCGTAGTGTTACAAGTTTAACTCAACCAATCAAAATCGTTCCAGGTTGTATTACCTTGTGTCATACAATATGATATTAAATGGGTGTTCGACACTGCTATCAAGGGACGTTATGTGATAAATAGAAATAAAACATGTGTAAGAAACAAAACGAATGTAAGTGAATATGTTCAGTATACTTATTGTGTTAGAAAATGTTGTATTTTAAGCCCAATACTAGTTTCCGTATGTATCGATGCACTTTAAAATGAAATTGCAAACAGTGGTCTGACCGGGATCCATTTGTCACCGGTTATTACTGAGCTATTGTTGTTAATGTCTGCTGATGATATTGGTCTCAGTTCACAGTGATTGGTTTGCAGAGATGATTAAACATTCTTCATCAATATTTTACAAACTTGATTGTTTTTCGAAACGGGGGCTCATTAAGGTATCTCAATAATAAAACCATGAGCAGTGATAATCTAATACATATGGACTTAAAGTGACAGAAAAAATAGTGTATTTTTTACCTTAAATGGATCGTACATTTGCTCCATATTACACGCTACATCTTTTCTCGATGCCTCTTCAGATGGCTGTTGGTCCGGTGTAAATTTGAGTAAAGCAGAAAATGATATCAAAACATTCCCTCCATTCAGTCCATTGCGATCGCAATCATTTGATACAGGCTCGAGCGTATTGCACATATAACAGAACACGTTGTTATATTCATAACTGTATATGGATGTATACGCCAAACATGCGGCTTCAATGACGGGGTCCAACAAGTTGCCAATCACGTTACATTCGTGGACGACATTTGTACAGGTAGACACGGCTTGTGGCGACGTAGATGTGACAATGTCTGGAATTTCGTAAATAAGATTACAATCAACTGTTTTAACAATCTCGCGTACCAAGAGATCTAGACTTGTTGGAAGATAGCTATTTGTAGCAATACACGCCACTTTCATGTCCCAGTATATCAGATTGTGTTCTGACACGCCATGACATCTGGCGCAATACCGGTTCTGGAAATGTAGCAACGTTCCATATTTAGTGACGGGAATCTTTGTATCAATGTCTTCATATAGAGAACTGTGTTCACATTTGTCAATAATATCGAATTTTATTTTATCCATTCCGTTGTTCAGTGTATTTTTGTAAATGAGTGGACACTTTCTATACATCAGAAGTGCGTCACTGGCACTGGCAACGTTCACTGGATCATACCGTCTTAATTGGGGATATGCACATGTTGGTTTCACTATCGAGAGAGATTCTGCAACTGTGGGTAAGTACTGCAATGTTTCCGGACAACAAGATCCCGTCACGTGACATGTGTCAGTGTCACATGAACACGGAAATTCACAGCACCAGCTTGATGGAAACATAGGAGGGTGCACGGGCAAACTCCTGGAATTATTCCATATATTAACATTGGATTCCTCACATCCGATTGGTGTCTCGCAAAACAGATTTTGCACATCAATGACAAAGTTAAGGTCTGACTCACTGAATGAGGCCGACGGTGAAATAAACACGTATACCAATAGGCATGCGCAAAGACCACGTGATAATTTTTCAAACATCCGCATATTTGTTTCTTGGTATCTGTTAATCTCCTTGTCCGACAAACTGCAATACACAATATATAGATATCAGTTTTCATTATCACTCTTGGGGAATCTGTACATTGTGAGAACATGTTAGTGCACAGTACGAAAGGTTTGATCAATGCAATTTATATAACAAACTTTGGCGGTGTTCATTTTGTGTGGCTTATCATAAAACTCCGACAATTTCAAACATAAAAACAAGAGGTCAATGACCTTGAAGCTCTAGTGATAGGTTTTGATAGCTAGATCAGTATTCCTATGACATTTCATGAAAATCCATCTAGTAGTTTCAGAGGAGTAGTCGCTGAACGTTTTTACTATATAACTCTATCTATGTAAACAAAGATAGCCGCTGGCAGCAATGTTTAATGTTGAATCAAAATAAATTTCAACAAGGACCAACATTATATCATGCTGATCATTTTAGAACAAGTCCCATATCAATATCACTTACAGTTTTCAAGAATTACTCGCTACAAACTTGTTTTTTAAAAATCTATTTTTAGCCATGGTGGCCATCTTGAATTTCCGGCTGACCTGAAATTTTTCTAGGATCAACTAGACATCAAGAGCAACATTCCTGTGAAGTTTCATGAAAATCCGTCAAGTAGTTTCAGGAGTAGTCGCTACAAGTGTTTACTATATAACTCTAGGTAAACAAAGATGGCCGATGGCAGCCATGTTTAATGTCGATTCAAAATGATTTTCATCAAGGACCAACATCATTCATGCTGATCATTTTAGAAAAAGTCCCATATCAATATCACTTACAGTTTTCAAGAAGTAGTCGTTACAAACTTGTTTTTTAAAAATATGTTTTAAGCCGTGGCGGCCATCTTGAATTTCTGGCCGATCTGAAATTTTGCTAGGATAAACTAGACATCAAGAGCAACATTCCTGTATAGTTTGAAAATCCGTCAATTAGTTTCAGAGGAGTAGTCGCCACTGGTAGTCGCTACATGTTTTTACTATATAACTCTATGTAACGAAAGATGGCTTCTGGCAGCCATGTTTAATGTCGAATAAAAATGACTTTCAACAAGGACCAACATTATGTCATGCTGATCATTTAAGAAAAAGTCCCATGCCAATATCACTTACAGTTTTCAAGAAGTAGTCGCTACAAACTTGTTTTTTAAAAAATCTATTTTTAGCTGTGGCGGCCATCTTGAATTTTCGGCCGTCCTGAAATTTTGCTAGGATCAATTAGATATCAAGAGCAACATTCAAATGAAGTTTCCTGAAAATCCGTTAAGTAGTTTCAGAGCAGTAATCGCTACAAGGTTTTACAATATAAATATATTTAAACAAAGATGGCCGATGGCAGCCATGTTTAATGTCGAATCAAAATGATTTTTGACATGTCATGCTGATCATTTTAGGAAAAGTCCCATATCAACATCACTTATAGTTTTCAAGAAGTAGTCGCTACAAACTTGTTTTTTAAAAAATCTATTTTTAGCTTTGGCGGCCGTCTTTAATTTCACATCAACGTGAATTTTTGCTAGGATCAACTAGACATCATGTGCAACATTTCTGTGAAGTTTCATGAAAATCCATCCAGTAGTTTCTTTGATCAGTAGAGCTAATTATACTTGGAATTATTAAAGTAATACAAGTACCCAATAGAACACTCATTCTTTTCTTGCATGCGGTTTACCGGGTAAGGTTATCCGCGTCTAACATGAGTGATTGGAAGCCTGATCTTACACACAGAGGAAGATAAAAGTCACGCACATCAACAATGATGTCAATAACGTCAAAAGTTGCATGACGTCATCGGGTAAAGCAACATGCAAAACGTTCAGGCTAGAAGCAGCGAAGCTTTTCTCGTTGATATGCCGCAAAACTCACTTTTGAATTTCAAGTGTTTTAACACGAAGTAGTCCCAATTTGTACTCACGTGCTGTTACGCGGAAATAACAGTTGTCAATTTAGACCTTGTGTCAATCTTAAGCCAATTTTGAATGTAAAAATAACATAGACAATGAATTAAGTAAGTTTATTAGTTAAACATCCTCCTCAAATTCGTTTTGACCACTTTTGGCATATATAGCATAGTCTAAATCGCGGTTCAAATGTGAATATCGGAAATTTTGATCTTTTTGTAACTCCAAAATTACCAATTTCTCAAAACGGTCACAAAAAATGGGTCGTCACCAATTTGGCTTAAATTAACAGGAATGATAGATCAGTACCTCTATACTACCTTTTCCTTAAAATTTCGGCAAAAATCATGACTACGCATTTTTTGAGACCGTTTTGAAAGATGGTCACCCCTTTTTGTCACTCAAAATACTCATATTCAAAATGGCGGCTACAAGATAAATAAGCAAAACTGAAAAGCAACTATGGAAACGTAAAACATGATTATTTTCTACTCCCGGACATAATTATTTCCTGTCCCCAGATAAAATTCAGTAGATCAATTTCTTAAATGCTTCACTATAAAGTACATTCTTCAAATAAACGTGATTTCATTTAATGTTCTTATACAGTTGATATTTTTTCACTACGTCCACACATAATTGTCTACATTGAATGCTTTGGTGAACAAAGTGGACGATATTAAAATGTAAGACTTATCGTAAGATGTTTAATTAAACAGGGGCCAGATGTACAGTCTTATGTTTAAATCTTTTTTAGCATATTTACGGTAAACATCAGCCGCATCTGTGGACTCGGCTGTTAGTGTGTTGTTGTGACATGTGTTGTATGAACTTGGATAATTGCAAGTCAATAATTAACAATTCCAGGATTTAATGAGCAAAAAGACAGACCTGTTCATGTGTTAACTATTGTTATGGTTGATTTTGATGTAACAAATACTTGTAGCTAGCCGTCTACAGTTGGCCAAGATTAATCATAAATCAAGGTCATGACCCATCAGTACATGTCAACAACCAAAGAAGAATACGTAGTTGTACACAAGAAAATAAAGCTTTTTATATGAGTATCTCTACAGATTAGTTTTATAATTAAAGAGCTAAAGTCAGTCACAGATATAATAACAATAATTGTTGATAGTTGAGCATCAACGATAAACACCAACCAACACTCTATCAGAATGTGGAGGTGTTTTATTTAATTGATCACTGATTGGTCAAATTATGTTGATGATGTCATGTGGAAGTTATGAATACTAAGTTCGACATATTAAGCCGTTATATAGTTTTTGTCAAGGGACGGCGTGGCACAGTGGATAGTGTGGCGCACTTAAAAGCACAGGACCTGGGTTTAAGCCTCAGCGACGCCACTGAGTTCCCTCATTGTGTTCGACATTTCCCTTTAGCCTCATCAATCGGAAGGGGACAGAAATCCCCTATCCGAAGTTTATTTATCGAAGTCTATTCTCCAAGCCTGTTTAATAACCAAAAGCAGGAGTAGGGCAGCTTCCCAGATTCCAATGAGACACCTATGCCTGACCAGATCCCCCTTATTTTTTGACGTGTAGGATGGGTGGTGGTTGTGGGTAGTGGGTATGCCGGTGAGAGATAACCAAACAAATTGTACTGCAGGTTTTTTTTTGCTTTTTTTAAACGTATTTTAACAATGGCATCTCTTACGAGTTATTTCCCCTCGCTTCGAAATTTTAAATGGGTGAATCTCGCAATTTCTCACGCAGTAAAGCAGTAAAGCTTCTAAAAGTCAATACAGGTGGAGATGGGAAACTGAGATTTTAATCGTGTTAAATTGTCACGATCTTCGAAATAACGTGTTTAAAACAAAAATGGCGGCCGTTTCTATTTTTTTTTGACGTTGACTTAAAATGACGTACTACTTTCCGTTGTCATGCGTTGCTATAAAAAGTAGTCGGCGGAGATATAGAGAATATCATGATAGTGCCTGATCCTATCCAGTTTATCAGGTGTGTCTCAGAAAAAAATGAAGCCCTCGGCACAGCCTCGGACTTCTTTTTTTTTTTTCAGCCTTACCTGATAAACTGGATAGGATCAGGCACTAACATGTTGATCGTTTAAAATCAGTTAACGTAATCATCGGAACGTAACTGCCGAGATAAGGTCGATCTGCACAATTCTGCCGAGAAACAGGGTGCCTGAGATTTAGAGAATATCATGTTAGTGCCTGATCACATCCAGTTTATCAGGTGAGGTTGAGAAAAAATGAAGCCCGAGGCTTTGCGGAGCGTTTCATTTTTGTTGTGCCGAACCTGATAAACTGGATGAGATCAGGCACTAACATGACATTCTATTTATCATGTTGATCGTTTAAAATCATTTAATTTACCTTTTTTCCATTTCGCCTCTCCCCCCAACCACCCCCCCCCCCCCCTCCCCCACCCCCTCCATCCCTCCCTTTTTTCCGTTCAAAAATACCCAGACGTCATCAAATATACCCTGAAGTCATCAAAAGAGGTGCTGACGTTGTCAAAAGAAGTGCACCTGACGGGATAGGAACGTAACTACCGAGATAAGGTTTTATCTCAGGCACCCTGTTTCTCGGCAGAATTATACAGATCGACATGATAAAAAAAAATTATCTCGACAGTTACGTTCCGATCCCGTCAGGTGCACTTCTTTTGATGACGTCAGCACCTCTTTTGATGATGTCAGGGTATATTTGATGACGTCTGGGTAGTTTTGAACGGGAAAAAATGTGGAAAAATGGAGAAAAAAAAGGTAAATTAAATGATTTTAAACGATGAACATGATATAGAGAATAGTATGTCAGTGCCTTTTACTATCAAGTTTATTAGGCGATGCTTAGAAAACGAAAAATGGCGAGGCACTGTACTATATTGGTTTCTTCTTTAGACTTTACCTTATCGCAATCGGTTAAATAATATAAAAAAAAAAGGTTATTCAGACAAGACTCACCTGATGTGGACGTTTCCGCCATGTTTTCTAATGCCAACGTTATTCAAAAGTCACGTGGGTTCACCGCATTGATAATGTACATAGACGAACGGATAACCGACTGTGTTGTACAAGTCAAACAATATTGGGTGTTGACAAGACTTTTAACCTGTGCGATATGCACGTGCCAGGAAGCATGGCAACTGTTAAAAATTCACATTAATGTTTAAATGTTTGTAAAAAAATCATTAAAAAGCACCATAAGAGATGTGTCAATATTCCACATAAAAGAAGTGCACCAAAGCACCATAAACGACTTAAATGAATATACTTTTTTATAATTGATATATTATAAAATTATAAAAGAAATGCACCAAAGCACCATAAAAGATGAATAAATGACACCATTAAAAAGATGTGCTAAATTGGTTGGTAAATGGGTGGTATAGATGCAAATTAATCATTTAAATTTATACCACCAAGCCCTAGTTACACCTCCTCGATGGTACTAACCGGATACTACCGTATATTGAAACAACATACTTTTTTATTTGTACACTCCAATAAAAGATGTGTTGGCTGACGTGACAGATGCATCTTAGTATTACAAAAGTCTATTTCGGTATTTTTCGCTGATTAATGTCACAAACATACATATTCATTAATTATAAATACCTATACATTTACGCAGATTTAGTCTTCCAGTATATGTTATCTAGTCTTCATGTATATGTTATACCTGTATATGTTATCTAGTCTTCCTGTATATGTTATCCAGTCTTCCTGTATATGTTGTCTAGTCTTCCTGTATATGTTATCTAGTCTTCCTGTATATATTATCTAGTCTTCCAGTATATGTTATCTAGTCTTCCTGTATATATTATCTAATCTTCCAGTATATGTTATCTAGTCTTCCTGTATATGTTATCTAGTCTTCCTGTATATGTTATCTAGTCTTCCTGTACATATTACCTAGTCTTCCTGTACATGTTATATAGTCTTCCTGTCTTCCTGTCTTCCTGTACATGTTATCTAGTCTTCCTGTACATATTACCTAGTCTTCCTGTACATGTTATATAGTCTTCCTGTCTTCCTGTATTCCTGTATATGTTATCTAGTCTTCCTGTACATATTACCTAGTCTTCCAGTATATGTTATCTAGTCTTCCTGTATATGTTTTCTGTATATGTTATCTAGTCTTCCAGTATATGTTGTCTAGTCTTCCTGTATATGTTATCTAGTCTTCCAGTATATGTTATCTAGTCTTCCTGTATATGTTATCTAGTCTTCGTGTATAAGTTATCTAGTATTCCTGTACATGTTATATAGTCTTCCTGTCTTCCTGTCTTCCTGTATATGTTATCTAGTCTTCCTGTATATGTTATCTAGTCTTCCTGTATATGTTATCTAGTCTTCCTGTATATGTTATCTAGTCCATGTTATACCTGTATATGTTATCTAGTCTTCCTGTATATGTTATCTAGTCCATGTTATACCTGTATATGTTATCTAGTCTTCCTGTATATGTTATCTAGTCCATGTTATACCTGTATATGTTATCTAGTCTTCCTGTATATGTTATCTAGTATTCCTGTATATGTTATCTAGTCCATGTTATACCAGTATATGTTATCTAGTCTTCCTGTATATGTTATCTAGTCCATGTTATACCTGTATATGTTATCTAGTCTTCCTGTATATGTTATCTAGTCCATGTTATACCTGTATATGTTTTCTAGTCTTCCTGTATATGTCATCTAGTATTCCTGTACATGTTATCTAGTCTTCCTGTATATGTTATCTAGTCTTCCGGTATATGTTATCTAGTATTCCTGTATATGTTATCTAGTCCATGTTATACCTGTATATGTTATCTAGTCTTCCTGTATATGTTATCTAGTCCATGTTATACCTGTATATGTTATCTAGTCTTCCTGTATATGTTATCTAGTCCATGTTATACCTGTATATGTTATCTAGTCTTCCTGTATATGTTATCTAGTATTCCTGTATATGTTATCTAGTCTTCCTGTATATGTTATCTAGTATTCCTGTATATGTTATCTAGTCTTCCTGTATATGTTATCTAGTCCATGTTATACCTGTATATGTTATCTAGTCTTCCTGTATATGTTATCTAGTATTCCTGTATATGTTATCTAGTCCATGTTATACCTGTATATGTTATCTAGTCTTCCTGTATATGTTATCTAGTCCATGTTATACCTGTATATGTTATCTAGTCTTCCTGTATATGTTATCTAGTATTCCTGTATATGTTATCTAGTATTCCTGTATATGTTATCTAGTCTTCCTGTATATGTTATCTAGTATTCCAGTATATGTTATCTAGTCTTCCTGTATATGTTATCTAGTCTTCCTGTATATGTTATCTAGTATTCCAGTATATGTTATCTAGTCTTCCAGTATATGTTATCTAGTCTTTCTGTATATGTTATCTAGTATTCCTGTATATGTTATCTAGTATTCCAGTATATGTTATCTAGTCTTCCTGTATATGTTATCTAGTCTTTCTGTATATGTTATCTAGTCTTCCTGTATATGTTATCTAGTCTTCCTGTATCTGTTATACCTGTATATGTTATCTAGTCTTCCTGTATATGTTATCTAGTTTTTCTGTATATGTTATCTAGTATTCCTGTATATGTTATCCAGTCTTCCTGTATATGTTATCTAGTCTTTCTGTATATGTTATCTAGTATTCCTGTATATGTTATCTAGTATTCCAGTATATGTTATCTAGTCTTCCTGTATATGTTATCTAGTATTTCTGTATATGTTATCTAGTCTTCCTGTATATGTTATCTAGTCTTCCTGTATCTGTTATCTAGTTTTTCTGTATATGTTATCTAGTATTCCTGTATATGTTATCTAGTCTTCCTGTATATGTTATCTAGTCTTCCTGTATCTGTTATACCTGTATATGTTATCTAGTCTTCCTGTATATGTTATCTAGTTTTTCTGTATATGTTATCTAGTATTCCTGTATATGTTATCTAGTCTTCCTGTATATGTTATCTAGTTTTTCTGTATATGTTATCTAGTCTTCCTGTATATGTTATCTAGTCTTCCTGTATATGTTATCTAGTATTCGTGTATATGTTATCTAGTCTTCCTGTATATGTTATCTAGTCTTCGTGTATATGTTATCTAGTCTTCCTGTATATGTTATCTGGTCTTCCTGTATATGTTATCTAGTCTTCCTGTATATGTTATCTAGTCTTCCTGTATCTGTTATACCTGTATATGTTATCTAGTCTTCCTGTATATGTTATCTAGTTTTTCTGTATATGTTATCTAGTCTTCCTGTATATGTTATCTAGTCTTCGTGTATATGTTATCTACTCCTCCTGTATGTTATCTAGTCTTCGTGTATATGTTATCTAGTCTTCATGTATATGTTATCTAGTCTTCCTGTATCTGTTATACCTGTATATGTTATCTAGTCTTCCTGTATATGTTATCTAGTTTTTCTGTATATTTTATCTAGTCTTCCTGTATATGTTATCTAGTCTTCGTGTATATGTTATCTAGTCTTCGTGTATATGTTATCTAGTCTTCGTGTATATGTTATCTAGTCTTCCTGTATATGTTATCTAGTCTTCCTGTATATGTTATCTAGTCTTCCTGTATCTGGTATACCTGTATATGTTATCTAGTTTTTCTGTATATGTTATCTAGTCTTCCTGTATATGTTATCTAGTCTTCGTGTATATGTTATCTACTCCTCCTGTATGTTATCTAGTCTTCGTGTATATGTTATCTAGTCTTCCTGTATATGTTATCTAGTCTTCCTGTATCTGTTATACCTGTATATGTTATCTAGTCTTCCTGTATATGTTATCTAGTTTTTCTGTATATGTTATCTAGTCTTCCTGTATATGTTATCTAGTCTTCGTGTATATGTTATCTACTCCTCCTGTATGTTATCTAGTCTTCGTGTATATGTTATCTAGTCTTCGTGTATATGTTATCTAGTCTTCCAGTATATGTTATCTAGTCTTCCTGTATATGTTATCTAGTCTTTCTGTACATGTTGTCTAGTCTTCCTGTACATGTTGTCTAGTCTTACAGTACATGTTATCTAGTCTTCCTGTATATGTTATCTAGTCTTCGTGTATATGTTATCTAGTATTCCTGTATATGTTATCTAGTCTTTCTGTATATGTTATCTAGTCTTCCTGTATATGTTGTCTAGTCTTCCAGTATATGTTATCTAGTCTTCCTGTATATGTTGTCTAGTCTTCCAGTATATGTTATCTAGTCTTCATGTATATGTTATCTAGTCTTCCAGTATATGTTATCTAGTCTTTCTGTATATGTTGTCTAGTCTTCCTGTACATGTTGTCTAGTCTTACAGTACATGTTGTCTAGTCTTCCTGTATATGTTATCTAGTCTTCGTGTATATGTTATCTAGTATTCCTGTATATGTTATCTAGTCTTCCTGTATATGTTATCTAGTCTTCCTGTATATGTTGTCTAGTCTTCCAGTATATGTTGTCTAGTCTTCCTGTATATGTTGTCTAGTCTTCCAGTATATGTTGTCTAGTCTTCCTGTATATGTTGTCTAGTCTTCCAGTATATGTTGTCTAGTCTTCATGTATATGTTGTCTAGTCTTCCAGTATATGTTATCTAGAATTCCTGTATATGTTATCTAGTATTCCTGTATATGTTATCTAGTATTCCAGTATATGTTATCTAGTCTTCCTGTATATGTTATCTAGTCTTCCTGTATATGTTATCTAGTCTTCGTGTATATGTTATCTAGTCTTCCTGTATATGTTATCTAGTCTTCCTGTATATGTTATCTAGTCTTCGTGTATATGTTATCTACTCCTCCTGTATGTTATCTAGTCTTCGTGTATATGTTATCTAGTCTTCCAGTATATGTTATCTAGTCTTCCTGTATATGTTATCTAGTCTTCGTGTATATGTTATCTAGTCTTCCTGTATATGTTATCTAGTCTTCGTGTATATGTTATCTACTCCTCCTGTATGTTATCTAGTCTTCGTGTATATGTTATCTAGTCTTCCAGTATATGTTATCTAGTCTTCCTGTATATGTTGTCTAGTCTTCCAGTATATGTTATCTAGTCTTCATGTATATGTTATCTAGTCTTCCAGTATATGTTATCTAGTCTTCCTGTATATGTTATCTAGTCTTCCTGTATATGTTATACCTGTATATGTTATCTAGTCTTCCTGTATATGTTATCTAGTCTACCTGTATATGTTATCTAGTCTTCCTGTATATGTTATACCTGTATATGTTATCTAGTCTTCCTGTATATGTTATCTAGTCTTCCAGTATATTTTGTCTAATCTTCCTGTATATGTTATCTAGTCTTTCTGTATATGATATCTAGTCTTCCTGTATATGTTATCTAGTCTTCCTGTATATGTTATACCTGTATATGTTATCTAGTCTTCCTGTATATGTCATCTAGTATTTCTGTATATGTTATCTAGTCTTCCTGTATATGTTATCTAGTATTCGTGTATATGTTATCTAGTCTTCCTGTATATGTTATCTAGTCTTCGTGTATATGTTATCTAGTATTCCTGTATATGTTATCTAGTCTTCGTGTATATGTTATCTACTCCTCCTGTATGTTATCTAGTCTTCGTGTATATGTTATCTAGTCTTCATGTATATGTTATCTAGTCTTCCTGTATATGTTATCTAGTCTTCGTGTATTTGTTATCTAGTCTTCCAGTATATGTTATCTACTCCTCCTGTATGTTATCTAGTCTTCGTGTATATGTTATCTAGTCTTCATGTATATGTTATCTAGTCTTCGTGTATATGTTATCTAGTCTTCCTGTATATGTTATCTAGTCTTCGTGTATATGTTATCTACTCCTCCTGTATGTTATCTAGTCTTCGTGTATATGTTATCTAGTCTTCGTGTATATGTTATCTAGTCTTCGTGTATATGTTATCTAGTCTTCCTGTATATGTTATCTAGTCTTCGTGTATATGTTATCTACTCCTCCTGTATGTTATCTAGTCTTCGTGTATATGTTATCTAGTCTTCATGTATATGTTATCTAGTCTTCATGTATATGTTATCTAGTCTTCGTGTATATGTTATCTAGTCTTCATGTATATGTTATCTAGTCTTCGTGTATATGTTATCTAGTCTTCCTGTATATGTTATCTAGTCTTCGTGTATATGTTATCTACTCCTCCTGTATGTTATCTAGTCTTCGTGTATATGTTATCTAGTCTTCATGTATATGTTATCTAGTCTTCCTGTATATGTTATCTAGTCTTCCTGTATATGTTATACCTGTATATAATATCTAGTCTTCCTGTATATGTTATCTAGTCTTCCAGTATATGTTATCTAGTCTTCCTGTATATGTTATCTAGTCTTCCAGTATATTTTGTCTAGTCTTCCTGTATATATTATCTAGTCTTCCAGTATATGTTATCTAGTCTTCCTGTATATGTTATACCTGTATATGTTATCTAGTCTTCCTGTATATGCTATCTAGTCTTCCAGTATATGTTGTCGAGTCTTCCTGTATATGTTATCTAGTCTTCCTGTATATGTTATCTAGTCCATGTTATACCTGTATATGTTATCTAGTCTTCCTGTATATGTTATCTAGTCTTCCTGTATATGTTATCTAGTCTTCCAGTATATGTTGTCTAGTCTTCCTGTATATGTTAGTATATGTTGTCTAGTCTTCCTGTATATGTTATCTAGTCTTCCAGTATATGTTATCTAGTCCATGTTATACCTGTATATGTTATCTAGTCTTCCTGTATATGTTATCTAGTCTTCCTGTATATGTTATCTAGTCTTCCTGTATATATTATCTAGTCTTTCAGTATATGTTATCTAGTCTTCCTGTACATGTTATCTAGTCTTCCTGTACAAATTATCTAGTCTTCCTGTACATGTTATCTAGTCTTCCTGTATATGTTGTCTAGTCTTCCTGTATATGTTATCTAGTCTTCCTGTATATGTTATCTAGTCCATGTTATACCTGTATATGTTATCTAGTCTTCCTGTATATGTTATCTAGTCTTCGTGTATATGTTATCTAGTCTTCCAGTATATGTTATCTAGTCTTCATATATATGTTATCTAGTCTTCCTGTATATGTTAGTATATGTTGTCTAGTCTTCCTGTACATGTTATCTAGTCTTCCTGTATATGTTAGTATATGTTGTCTAGTCTTCCTGTATATGTTATCTAGTCTTCCTGTATATGTTATCTAGTCCATGTTATACCTGTATATGTTATCTAGTCTTCCTGTATATATTATCTAGTCTTCCAGTATATGTTATCTAGTCTTCCTGTATATGTTATCTAGTCTTCCAGTATATGTTATCTAGTCTTCCTGTATATATTATCTAGTCTTCCAGTATATGTTATCTAGTCTTCCTGTATATGTTATCTAGTCTTCCTGTACAAATTATCTAGTCTTCCTGTACATGTTATCTAGTCTTCCTGTATATGTTAGTATATGTTGTCTAGTCTTCCTGTATATGTTATCTAGTCTTCCTGTATATGTTATCTAGTCCATGTTATACCTGTATATGTTATCTAGTCTTCCTGTATATGTTATCTAGTCTTCGTGTATATGTTATCTAGTCTTCCAGTATATGTTATCTAGTCTTCCTGTATATGTTATCTAGTCTTCCTGTATATGTTATCTAGTCTTCCTGTATATGTTATACCTGTATATAATATCTAGTCTTCCTGTATATGTTATCTAGTCTTCCTGTATATGTTATCTAGTCTTCCAGTATATGTTATCTAGTCTTCCTGTATATGTTATCTAGTCTTCCAGTATATTTTGTCTAGTCTTCCTGTATATGTCATCTAGTCTTCCTGTATATATTATCTAGTCTTCCAGTATATGTTATCTAGTCTTCCTGTATATGTTATACCTGTATATGTTATCTAGTCTTCCTGTATATGCTATCTAGTCTTCCTGTATATGTTATCTAGTCCATGTTATACCTGTATATGTTATCTAGTCTTCCTGTATATGTTATCTAGTCTTCCTGTATATGTTATCTAGTCTTCCAGTATATGTTGTCTAGTCTTCCTGTATATGTTAGTATATGTTGTCTAGTCTTCCTGTATATGTTATCTAGTCTTCCTGTATATGTTATCTAGTCCATGTTATACCTGTATATGTTATCTAGTCTTCCTGTATATGTTATCTAGTCTTCCAGTATATATTATCTAGTCTTCCTGTATTTATTATCTAGTTTTCCAGTATATGTTATCTAGTCTTCCTGTATATATTATCTTGTCTTCCTGTATATATTATCTAGTCTTCCAGTATATTTTGTCTAGTCTTCCTGTATATATTATCTAGTTTTCCAGTACATGTTATCTAGTCTTCCTGTATATATTATCTAGTCTTCCAGTATATGTTATCTAGTCTTCCAGTATATGTTATCTAGTCTTCCAGTATATGTTATCTAGTCTTCCTGTATATATTATCTAGTCTTCCAGTATATGTTATCTAGTCTTCCAGTATATGTTATCTAGTCTTCCTGTACATGTTATCTAGTCTTCCAGTATATGTTATCTAGTCTTCCTGTATATATTATCTAGTCTTCCAGTATATGTTATCTAGTCTTCCAGTATATGTTATCTAGTCTTCGTGTATATGTTATCTGGTCTTCCTGTATATGTTATCTACTCCTCCTGTATGTTATCTAGTCTTCGTGTATATGTTATCTGGTCTTCCTGTATATGTTATCTAGTCTTCCTGTATATGTTATCTAGTCTTCCTGTATATGTTATCTAGTCTTCCTGTATATGTTATCTAGTCTTCCTGTATATGTTATCTGGTCTTCCAGTATATGTTATCTAGTCTTCCTGTATATGTTATCTAGTCTTCCAGTATATGTTATCTAGTCTTTCTGTATATGTTATCTAGTCTTCCAGTATATGTTATCTAGTCTTCCTGTATATGGTCATAGATCTACAAACTCTGGATTCGAAACATATCGTAAATCCAATTACCCGCCAAATAATAATTTACCCATGAAAACTTGCACGTACAGGTAAGGGTTTTTCGCGCTAAGTACGAATTTATCAAATCTAAGAAACCTAGTATACATATCGTTGTTAATTTACTTATTTTGGGAAAATTATTTAAGATGGCTGGCTATTTCAAAGACGAGTTGAAAACAATTCTGTATTCTATACAGTGATTTTGTTTTAGCTTTACTAAAAACGAACTAAATAACCAAAAAATTGACCGTATGTGAAACTGCGACAGTGACGTGACTCGGCAAATTAAAAAAAGTATATAAAGTATATATCTATATATACATATCGTTGCTGATTTGTTTATTTTGGGAAAAGTTTTTAAGTTAGCTGTTACACAGGTAATCGCGTCGTTCACATAATTATAAAACACGTACATCATAACTGAATCTACACAATAATGGCAATACAATAGGATCTGACATGAGTTGTCATTTCATACAAAATTTTATTAAACGAGTTCAGGAATGTGTTATTAAGCGAGCCTCCGGCGAGCTTAATAATACCAGGGAGTACGTTATATAACGTACTCCCTGATAATACATTCCTGGAAGAGTTTAATAAAATTTTGTATGAAATGACAACGAGTGTCAGATCCTTTTTATCACATGGCTCAAGAACGACAAGAAACAACACATTATTGCTTGTGGTGAATCTACATACGGCGGACTGTTACCCTCACAACATCGCCGATTCAGTGCTATATCCACTGACTAATCGGGACATTGACTGGACAAACGTACTGACACTGCACTTGATTCGGTCGCCTTGTTTTACACATGGTTAATATAAGGAAATACGTAATGGGTATATTATAAGGAATACAAGCAGTTCCATGTGATAAAAAGAAATAATTAATTTGAATATAGTACAGTAAATAAAACAGTTGTTTGACTTCTTAAAATGTTATACATTGTTATGAAAAATACTCGAGACTATTTTTATGAATTTTCAATCAATGTCAACTGCGTAATTTGAGAACAAAACAAAGGCTATACAGATATCCAAAGCTATAAATCAGATCTTCACAATAATGGCAATACAAAGGAATAATTATTTTGAATATCGAAATATAAATAAAACAGTAGTTTGACTTTTTAAAATGTGTATACATTTTTATGAAAAATAATCGAGATTTTTTTTATGAATTTTCAACCAATATCAACTGCGTAATTTGAGAACAAAACAAAGACTATACAGAAATCCAAGGACATCAACCAGATCTATTAAGAAGGAATAATTATTTTGAATTTCGTACCGTAAATGAAAGAGGAGTTAAATTTCTAGAAATGTACATTCTCGATTCAAGCCGAAAACTGTAGAAAAAGAAAATCAACACAGCTATCGAATGTATTTTCGCCGTTAAAATCCAAGTTATATTATAAATTCCATATTTTTTTCAATAAATTAAAAGCAATACATGCATATTTAAATAACGTAGCTCGATATTTGAAATAGATCGCGTAGTATTATGTTGTTTACCGCAGAGTAATCAGGGAACCAGCTTAATTGCCATTCGGAGGATAAATCGAGAATTAACAAGGGGCGTATAGGCAGTTTCAAATCCAGGGTACCTGTATATCCATGCTTTAATAAACGAAATAAATAAGATGACCGTATGTGAAACTGCGACAATGATCATGTGACTCGGCAAATTGTACATATATACATGCATAATGATACATGTAAGTACATAAGTTAGCTGGCTGACATTAGGTAACTCGACTTGATTTTGGCTTCAGTTGTGTTAATCTTGTTATGTTCGATCACAGATATATTAGGTTCAATACAAACAGGTTATTCATTTAGTGGTATACTGTTCCATATTGCACGCCTGGCCTTCTAATATACAGTACGATCGACGTGTCTGTGTCGGCGTTTGTATTTTGATACAATTCAGTCTTGTCACCATGTGTGCCAATAAACAGGGTGTAAAAGTCAGTGGAATGCTTTCCTTTTTTGTTATAACACCCTTCCGCCCCTAAGTCAGACGTGTCATGCCGAATATATAAGGTGGTCGTGCGCGGCATTTCGGCATATTGTCCCCTTAACAAATATAATCAAAGGGTTGTCTTGTGGTTCAAATAACAGGATGTTGGTGATCGATATAATATTTCTGTTTTATTGCACGCAATGGGCCATCCGTGGCCGAGTGTTTAACGTCTCTGACTTCTTGAACTCACCGCTGTAGGTTCGATCCCTCGGGGGCCTAGGAATCTTTATGTGAGGAAGCTATCCAGCTGGCTTGCGAAACGTCGGTGGTTCTACCCAGGTGCCCGCCCGTGCACGAAAATTGCCCGGAGGGGCACCTGGGGTCTTCCTCCACCAATGGAAGCTGGAAAGTCGCCATATGACCTTAGCTGTTGGTGCGACTATAAAATCCAATTCAATCAATTATTGCACGCAAGTACCCCCAAAGTCAAACGTGTCATACCGAATACACAGGTATCGCGTCGTTCACATAATTATAAAACACGTACATCATAACTGAATTTACACAATAATGGCAATACAAAGAAATAATTAATTTGAATATAGTACCGTAAGTAAAACAGTAGTTTGACTTCTTAAAATGTGTATACATTTTTATGAAAATACTCGAGATTTTTTTTATGTATTTTCAACCAATTAAAACTACGTAATTTGAGAACAAAAAAGACTAGAGAGAAATCCAAGCACATAAACCACATCTATACAATAATGGCATTACGAAGGAATAATTATTTTGAATATCGTACCGTAAATGAAAGAGAAGTTAAATTTCTAGAAATGTACATTCTCAATTCAAGCCGCAAATTGTAGAAAAAGAAAATCAACACAGCTAGCGAGGCGAGTGTATTATCCAAGTTATATTATGAATTCCATAATTGTTTCAATAAATTAAATGTAATGCATGCATATTTAAATAACTTAGCTCGATATTTGAAATAGATCGCGTAGTAGTATGTTAATAATTCAGTTTTATGTCAGCATCAACTCATTTCAGGATAATCGATCTCGTCAAAAATGGTCACCGCGCACCTGGTACCCTGTTGTTTACCACAGAGTAATCAGGGAACCAGCTTATTCGCCATTCGGCGGATAAATCGAGAATTAACAAGGGGCGTATAGGCATTGCAATGGTGTAGTAGTTCTAAAATAAATCATTAATTTGCGATTATTTAAAGAGATTTGCCGACATTTTATAATGAATTGCTGAATGCACAGCACAGTTCAATGAATTAGCTAAGTATTCTAAACATTATCCTCAACATATCTTAACATACAGAGCCTAACGTTAGAGTGTGTCTAAATGATATACTTATGCTATACATGTACAAGTTACAATTATTACCTTAAACAACAAATGTTATATTTAAGACAACATATGAACATTATTTAAGCATGAATACTCTTTCAAGAAAACAAGCAAGTTATAAGAATATACACTGATAAAATTGTACATACCTGGAAAAAACAGGTGACGATATAAAGATCACGAATTTGCCTTTATTGTTGCACAGGCAAAGTAGATATGTGCCTCGTATAAGCGTTTATTTATCCTCGCTGTATTGCACTAAGCATTTTAGCGAGCCTGTACACAGATCGTCTTGAAATGTATACCATTCATGGCTTCCAGGTATGAAATAAGATAATCGCTTAAGTAACATGTGACAAAAAAAAATCAAATTGGTTTTCTTTTCACAGGAAATTCACAGCTTGTTTTACACTATGGCTTGATCAAACAACTTATCAATTAGCACCATCTGAGAAGGTGATAAATAATTATGAGAACATGTGTTATCAACTTTTCATTCAAAATGTTGACTTTGAGTGAACCATTTTTGGGAAAGTGAGAAACACATTTAGAATTGCCTTACAAAGTTTGAAAAATTAGAAATTTATGTTATTTAAAGAAATGTACTCTGATGCCTTTGACAACATATTTAATTAAACACACCTTTATAATTACATATATATGACAAATGTTTGGATAGTTTCTTATATACGTTATACAAGAAAAACTACATGAAAATGTAGGACATAACAATTCCCCTCTGTTTTGAAGACTTTGATCCTCAAAGTTTATAGAATATTATATCAGTGCCTTTTACTACCAAGTTTATTAGGCTCGGCACGAAAACGCCATTCTTCGTTTTCTTAGCGTCGCCTAATAAACTTGATAGTAAAAGGCATTGATATAATATTCTCTATATATGTCCCCCTGCTATTGAATATGCGTAAAATAAATTATGGGATGGTAAGTCATAATTTAACGCTCCAATTTTGGGGTTTGGCCTGGTTCGTTAAAGCCTTTTATATTGTGTATATAGTTCGGATTTTCAAAATATGTCAGTTATAGAGGATCTTACATTCGTGACTGTGTATTATTGTCTTTAATAAACTCGTTGAATAAAAAGATAGGATACTCGGCCATTCGTGACTGTGTATTATTGATTTTAATAAACGAGTTGGATAAAATGATAGGATACGAGGCACTGCCGAGTATTCTATCTTTTTATTCAAAGAGTTTATTAAAGTCAATAATACACAGTCACGAATGTAATATTCTATTTATCACATAACACACCTACGACGTGATAGTTTCACTTTGATGTTGTCAATTAACCTTGCAAATTGTAAGAGAAATCATGAAGTCGGGTTGTTGTTTTTATGACGTCAGCTACGTTACGCGGCAGTAACGCGTTCGCCACACGGCTGTATCGGTGTTGGGGAAAAAAAAAAAATTTCGGGTCTCACACCTCTATTATTTCCCCTGAAAGCTCACGGACCTAGAGACAAAAGGAAAACAGAAAATAAATAAAAAAAATCTCAATTTTAGGCAATTTTTAATTTGAAAAATAGGTTTTCCTTTGCTTTAGCATCATCTGCAGTGTAAAAGACAGATGATACAGAAAATCCCATGTTGATATGTGGTTTCATTCAAATTTCAGAATTGTTTGACCGAAGCACCACATATTCAGCTAGATAGTGTATGAATTTTGTATTTTCCATAGGGTTCACAAAACATGAGCGAGAAAAAAAACCAACCTGGCTAACTTATGTATTTTATTGTTTTAAATTACTGGTCTTAGCTATACTGAAGATATTAAACCAACAACAATGTCTGCTGCGCTGCTTTGAAGCGCAGATGTTGGAAAAGGCTGTACAGTAACCCTATGGGAAAATTAATTGTGGTGTGAGACCTTCGTGTTATTTGTTGAAAACAAACATATTTTTTTAGTTTTCCTGTAAAGTAACCCACAGTACTGTAGTTATAGACAAGGTGTGAAAGTCCATCTGGTCGACCTTTGATTCCTAACTGTTTTCATCAATTATTTCACTGGCCAAATTACGAAAATTATCCACAAATCGGGCTGGTTAGAACCGCAGATGTATGTCGTTCTCGAAACCGAAAACCGAAAACAATTCGATCAAACCGTTTTTCTGTGAGAAGTCAAAATGCTTCGAAAAACGCGATTTCCCAGTAGGTATACATCAGTGTGGAACAAAATAAAGCACATATCGGTGGCGATTCCCCGAATGTACAAGAGTCAATCAATTCAATCCGAGATGATTTCAACAACGGAACAAGTAATAAACATAAATATCAGGCTTACCTTTTTTAAAATGGCTGTATTTGACGAATATTCAATCCACCGTCTGCTGCAATTGTTTTGAATAGTCTTGATCATCTGCGACACTTGCTATTTTAACGTTTCCCTTTAGCTTTAAAAAATGATCTAGATTCTATTGAACAAATACACTGAAGCTGTGGGTGGAATGCCCACAGAGCAAAGCCCTGATTGCCTGTGATTTACACCGGTCATCAGTCTTATACCGAGGGACAGGAAGGATGGCAAATGCTAATAATACAACTATCACTGATAACAGAATACATATATTACAAAACATTAAAACATGTAACATATATGACTGGAAAAAAACTTGACAAACATGTAAACATTGATATCATTTTTTTAACAAAAAACATGCTTCCTGGCAGTTACCCAGTGCCCACGGAGCAAAGCCCTGGATGCCTGTGATTTACACCGGTCACCAGCCTTATACCGAGCGACAGGAAGGATGGCAAATGCTAATAAAATTATATACATAAAGCACTATAGAAATATATATTTCAACAATGCATAGGTATTATCAACAAGAGGTCAATGACCTTGAAGCTCTACTGATTGATTTTGATTTCAGGAAGTAGTCGCTACAAACTTGTTTTTTGAAAATTTATTTTTAGCCGTGGCGGCCATCTTGAATTTCTGGCCGATCTGAAATTTTGCTAGGATCAATTAGACATTAAGAGCAACATTCTTGTAAAGTTTCCTGAAAATCCGCCAAGTAGTTTCAAAGGAGTAGTCGCTACAAGTTTTTACTATATAACTCTATGTAAACAAGGATGGCCGCTGGCAGCCATGTTTAACGTTGAATCAAAACGATTTTTAACAAGAACCAACATCATGTCATGCTGATCATTTTAGAAAAAGTCCCATATCAATATCACTTAAAGTTTTCAAGAAGTAGTCGCTACAATCTTGTATTTTGAAAATCTATTTTTAGCCGTGGCGACCATCTTGAATTTTCGGCCGACCTGAAATTTTGCTAGGATCAATTAGACATAAAGAGCAACATTTCTGTGAAGTTTCATGAAAATCCGTCAAGTAGTTTCAGAGGAGTAGTCGCTACAAGTTTTCATTATATAACTCTATGTAAACAAAGATGGCCGCTGGCAGCCATGTTTAACGTCGAATCAAAACGATTTTCGACAAGGACCAACATCATGTCATGCTGATCATTTTAGAAAAAGTCCCATATCAATATCACTTAGAGTTTTCAAGAAGTAGTCGCTACAAATTTGTTTTTTAAAAACCTATTTTTAGATTTGGCGGCCATCTTGGATTTCACATCAACATGAATTTTTGCTAGGATCAACTAGACTTCATGGGCAACATTTCTGTAAAGTTTCATGAAAATCCATTTAGTAGTTTCAGAGGAGTAGTCGCTACAAAAAAAAGTTTACGGACGGACAGACAGACAGACAGACGGACGACGGACGCCGCACCACGGCATAAGCTCTGTTGATCTCTGATCAGTCGAGCTAAAAATTACCTTGCTTATATGTCTATCTATGTTTAACTTCTGTTATGGTCGCCTTCGTTGCCCAGGCTTGCGACCGGCATATTGTTTTGGGTTTTCCAGAGCTTTGTCCGTCGTCCGTCCGTCGTTAACGTTTGTCTCGTTAAAACGATAGGGACTTCATTTGTCATCCGATCTTTACCAAATCTTACCAGATTGTTAATATCAACGAAAGCTCGAACAAGTTTGAAAATCAGCCAGAACGGACCAGTAACAGCGGAGTTACGACCCTTGATTAAGTTTGAAAAAACTATAATTTCCCTCGTTAAGACGATAGTGCCTTCATTTTTCATCCGATCTCTACCAAACTTTAACAGATTGTTAATATCAATGAAAGCTCGGACAAGTTCGCAAACCAACCAGATCGGACCAGTAACAGCGGAGTAACGGCCCTTGATTTAGTTAAAAATGTTATAGTTTGCTTCGTTAAGACGATAGGGCCTTCATTTTTCATCCGATCTTTACCAAACTTTACCAGATTGTTAATATCAACGAAAGCTCAAAAAAGTTTGAAAACAAGCCAGATCGGACCAGTAACAGCGGAGTTATGGCCTTGATTTAGTTAAAAATGCTATATTTCTTTACCAAACTTCTTTCAGAGTTTTGTTTTCGCTGAGGCGAGTGGTATAATAGGTAAAATACAAGCAAATTATCCTGTTAAATATCTGTTTCTTAATATTGTGGGGAAAAATCTAACTTTTAATATTTCTATAGTTTTGTCTGAAAATAAAGATCATATTTGGACAGTATTGTTGAACAGGTATTGTTAATCAGTTCCTAACAGGTCTGACCTGATGTGATAACGGATCTTTTAGTAGTTCTTTATTTGCGCTTATTAGGTGGATACTCCCCGGGTGCTTATTTACAAATTTCACAGTTTACCCAAAATCATTTTAATGGCATTTTAAACATTGAGTATCATATATGTGATACTCATAAGGGTGATTAAATGAATTTAAATAAAAAACAGCCTAGTTGTCATGTCTTGGAACTCACGTGGATTAATTGTCAGGAAGCAACAAAAAAGACAGAACTGCAGAAATTTTTAGACAATGCAAATCCTAAACCTGATATTTTATGTCTACAAGAAACACATCTAAAAAATAAAGAAATTTCATTAAATGGTTATCAAACACCGGTTAACACATGCAGGCCAGGTAAGGAAAAGGGAGGAGGGGTGGCTATCTATGTTAGAAACGGGGTTCAATTCATAGAATATAAAATACAAAACATAGGCAAAATGGAAGTCAATGGGATAACTGTTTTTGGGTCCAAACGCAACATAAGAATTATTAACTGTTATGTACCAGCAACGGAACACAATACTGAGGAAAACCTGCAAATCTATTTAAAAATACAAATAAAAATACAATAATGTTAGGTGATTTCAATCTCAAGCATCCAACCTGGAATCCACAGGGTGATCTAAGATGTGATAACGAGGCTGAATTACTATATGATGAACTAGAAGAACATCACATGGTATTAATGAATGATGATCAGGTTACAAGAATAGGGGATGGGGGCCATAAAGATTCTGCAAAAGATTTGTGTCCACTTCCCAATAGAAATAAAACTAAACTTTAAAGCGGAATATGAACCCATTAAAACGCAAGCAAAATGGAGGATAAATAAAGCTGATTGGACCCAGTTTAGGTAGATCTGCAACGATAAATTCCAGTTTAATCTTGACAATTTAGACCTAGAGGGAAATCATGAAAAATTTATTACAGAACTTTCAGAAGTATGCTCTAAAACTATACCAAAGCAAGAAACTAAGAACAAAAATACTAAGAAAATATGCCCATGGTGGACAGAACAATGCAAAATAAGCATTAAAAAAAGAGAGAACGCTAGGAAAAATTATGCCAAAAACAAATGCCCGGAAGCATATGAAATTTATAAACTAACACGAAACGAAACGAAAGATACAATTAAAAAGGCAAAAACTAATTGCTGGAAAAAAAATCATTTCTAAAATCAACCATAGAACTATTTCAAAAGATATTTGGGATATAGTTAATCGATTTAGGGGGGAACCATCCAAAACAATGCCAACACTAATACAAGGAACTAAATTTATACATAACGATAGGGAAAAAGCTAATACGCTAGCAAAACATTATTAGAAAGTAAGCAGCATGAAGAACACAAACAAGAATTCCTGCTAATAAAAGAATCTATGGAAAACATTCTTGACAAAAAAATGAAAATACAAGATAGTCAGATAGAAATTGAATACAATAAAGATTTTACTCTATTTGAATTAGAACAAGCTTTACAAAATTGCAAAAAGACGGCCCCTGGTGAAGATCTTGTACATTATGAAATGATTAAACAATTACCGGAAAATGCAAAATTAAAACTAATAGAAAAACATAACCATTCCTGGGCAAATGCAATATCGCCAGAAAGCTGGAGCGAATCTGTTATAATACCGATACTGAAAATAGGCAAAGATAAACACCTCCCGGCTTCCTATAGACCAATATCGCTAACTCCAGTATTATCAAAGGTCATGAAAAAAATGGTTAAAGCAAGACTAGTCAACTATGCTGAGAAAAACAATCTAATATCTAAATATCAATCCGGTTGTAGAACTAACAGATCATGTGAGGATCACCTTATCAGACTCGAATCAGATTGTAGGAAAGCGCAAATGAACAAAGACTATTTACTAGCTATATTTTTAGATTTAAGCAATGCGTTTGACAAACATTGGAACAAAGGGGCCCTGGTACAACTATATAACATAGGTATAAAAGGTAGAATGCTCAAATGGTTGGCAAATTTCCTAGACGGCAGAAAAATTAAAGTAAAAATAAATGGCAATATATCAGAAACATTCGCGACCGAAAATGGCTGTCCACAGGGGAGCGTCTTATCCCCAATAATATTCTCTATATTTATGAATACGCTAGAAAAAGCTATCAAACCATTTTATATATAACGAAAACAAATATTAAGGACCATGCACAACTGTCGCAATTTGTAGATGATGGGGGAATGTGGTTGACGTCTAGAAGTCCAATTAAACTTATTAAAATGGGCCAAGAAATGCTAAGAGTAATAGAGGATTGGTCATTAAAATGGGGACTCACGATAAACCCAGACAAAACACAAGTGTTACTGGTATCAAAAGAAGGATACCTGAGCGACAACCACAGTTCTCCACACTAACGCTATGTAATAAACAATTAGAATACGCGCCCTATGCTAAATTTCTCGGTATGTACTTTGATAGGCACCTAACATGGGGTTAACATATAGAATACGTAGTTAATAGATGTAATAAGGATATAAACCTAATGAGAATGTTAACAGGTACAGACTATGGTGCAGACAAAAAGTCCCTACTCCTACTATATAAAGCACTAATACTCAGCAAAATTAACTACGTCGGCATCAGAATATAAACCCAAAAAACTACAAGTTGTTCAAAACAAAGCGCTGCGAATAATAGATACAGGGGCGTATAATGGAATCAATCAAATTGCAGTTCTAGTAGAATGCGGGGAACTACCCTTGAATCTCATACGCGAAGAAAACATGCTTAAATATTGGGCGCGAACAAATAGGTTAGGAGATAAATTACCGGTAAATGACCTAATTACTGAGGTAGGGATATTTGAGCACAAAAAAGGTAAAACGCGAGTAAACGCGCCATATACGCAAACTGTGCAAGTCCTATTGAAAAAATATAAATTACAAGATATACGAATTCAAGAACCAGTATTCCCATCAATGGTAAATATGCAAACCATTAAGCCGTGTTTTGAACTGCAAGAGTTAATAAGTAAAAAAACAACCCCAATAGACGAGGCTAAGAAATTCACCGATAATCATATAGAAACCAATTACTCCGATTGCATCAAAATATTTACTGATGGTAGCAAAGACCTGGAAAAAAATCTAGCTGGATCAGGCGTACTAATATACAGTCCGGACAACAAAATAATCCATAGGTTAAAAATAAAATTAGACCATATGCTATCTGTATATACAACGGAACTTTCAGCAATATATGCTGCGATTACATGGGTAAACATGACTGATACCAAAAAAGTAGTAATGCTAAGTGACAGCCTAAGTGCACTCCAATCAATAGCTAAGGGGAGGTCCCAAACGAGGCAAGATTTAATAGTAAAAATTATGTATGCCATCAAAAAAGCAAAAAATAATAATAGAATAATTGATATGACCTGGATCCCAAGCCAAGTAGGGATAACGGGCAACGAAGCAGTAGACCTGATTGCAAAACAGGGCTCCATAAAAGGAAGTCTTATACCCCTTAAACCAGGAGTACATGAAGTCTATAGTAGCATAAAAAGTAATATCAAACAAGAATGGTTCAATAGATGGAAAAATATCAAAACGCAAAGAATATATCTATATCCTCATACGCCACCGAAAATAGAACAATACAATGATAATAGACGCTTAGACGCTATATACACTCGGCTTAGGTTAGGACAAACAGGCATAGGTTCAGAAAGATACAATAACTTAAAGAACAGAAAATGTAATGACTGTGGGCAGCCAGAAACGTTTGAACATATGTTCTTTGACCCAACGCGATTATGTCCGCGCTATAAGGAACAACGAAGCGAGCTCCAAGCAGAACTGCTAGAACTTGGTCTAACAGTAATTGACAAAAAAAACACTATTATTTCCTATAAAATCTGTTATGGAGAAAACGAGGGCATCCGTTTTCAATTTTTTCAAAAATTCTAATCTGGATACAGTAATTTAAACAGTATATTAATGGTCCCTTGACCCATGGTATGTATGTCAAATGACATACACATAACGGACATTATCATGCAGAGTGCGTATGTCAGGAGAACCACATACACATGTGGACATGATAGCAGCTGGCATACACATAACAGACATTATCAGACAAGAGTGTGTATGACAGCTGAACTACATGTCCATAAAAAGTGGGTCGAGGGGTTATTAACAAGGTCACTGCCTATGGCGTTTTTAGGGTTAGTATATGAGTCCATGTCTATAGGTGAACCAATATGGGTCCATAGGCAAATCTGCCATCCTACCTGACACTCGGTAAAGACTGAGGTGTAACTCTCCCGGAACTTGGCTCTGTGAGCGCTGGGTAAGGTTATCGATGCGAACGAGGCAGTGGACCTTAGCCTGATGGGTAAGGAAAGTGATGTGGACAAGGTCTATCATGGGTCCTAACACATCGCACGGTGGGGCCGCGCTAACTAATCAATGCCTGTACTATGAAGGAACAACACCTACGTAGTAAGGCGAGTCTCTCCACTGACTCGAATACAGTGCAAACGTATTCCAGTCTAGGCTTGAAAAAGACTTAAAAGATGGGGTGGCGCGACAAAACTGTGGGGTGTTGTAAGGATTACAGTTAATGTATATAATATGTTATAGAGTGTAAATAAGTAAGAGGATATATATATACCAAATAGAATAAATACTAATAGACATGCAATCCTGATTATATAAATAATGATAAGTAGTATGTGATGCATGTCGGTTAACCCCCGAAAGTGGTGTCCCCCACTCTAGGAATTGATATGCAGAACATAACGTATAAACAAAAGAGCAGACATAGGTAACCAGATGGGGATAGGTCAAAAAGTTAAATTAATAAAAACGTAGCAGGTAGCAAAACATTGGTTGATTCTGATACTGGGCTCCATCTGCACATGGATAGTTTCTGTGGTACAATGATAACGGAGGGGCACAAATGATCTTCTTTGTACAAAGCTCGGACGGCGCCACGACAAGCCCAACCTTGGTCCTGCAGTTAGAGTGGCGTCTTTGGGGTCCGTGTCAGCAAGTTTGAGTACGGGCTCACATACCAGCTTAACTTTTATAATAGAACAAACCCAGCATGGTTAGATATAATACAGTAATATAAGCACCGGCTCAGATACTTATATGTATGCAGGTGTAGATATATGCAGTAATAAGTGTGAATATGTGTAAATAAGAATATACACCATCATATATAAATACCAAGATTCCAGTAAGACATGTCAAAAATAGAAAGTAATGTAATATAGCAGTCGACTAGAATTATTTAAGTATATGTGTATGTAAATAATATATGTAAAGGAACAAATCCCTTATAAACACGAGATGGCAGACAAAGAGGTACGTATACAGAACCTAACCAATTACCATCTACACCTATAAGAGATTGACCAAACCATCTTGTCTCTGTAAATAAAACCATGATAATTAAAATATTATATAAATGCATATGTACCAATAAAGGCTATTTGCCCAAATCCAAACTTTGTAAATAATAATCTAAAAATGAGGCCGTTTTATGAGTCTGTAAACCACCAAATGGTATGGTCAATCAATAATGGGTTAGAATCTCACTAATATGTCAGTATAATGCGCCTAGATGTCTTGAAGAGGGATGCCGGACCTGCAACGTCAACCCATCTACGTTAGCGCGGTCAACGGCCCAGGGACACAAGTTGTCACAAACATCAAGTGGGTGGCACACGTGCACCTGGGCATCTTCAAGAAACATCAAACCATCAACGCATTCGAGATTCATCCTACAAGACATCACCCAGGGAAGCTCCCACCAGTGAGGTTCCAAGCCTCCCCCAAATCGATCCAAATTGACCACGTCCAGACATTAACCAAGCCTCGTGCCCCGAGGCATAAAATCCCATAATACACCAATACACACCTTTGGTATGCAACTGCTGACCCTTGATATCCATTAATCCACAGCTACGTAAAAAGCGAGCTGCCCAATAAACCCCACAACCCTTAAAAATATATGCGGTACTTTGTTGTCAGTACGAGCATACCCCCATAAATGCCCCCAAAACCCCAAACCAGGGGTCGTGGCTCCATAAAAGAGGGCTATGGCCACCTGGTACTAATATAAATACGGTACCATGCCAGGCAACAAGCAGGGCAGTATGCGTATCCCACATCGTCCCACGGCCCGTCATCCCAGCCCAAACCAAATATATCAAGTAATGCAGTTGCGGACCCAAACACACAGTCAAACAAAAACAGCTTAAAAAACCACCAAACACACCCATAATCATAGCGCGCGAAATTAGGTTAAATTAACCGCCAGTGCTATGATTATATATTTGGCAGATAATTCAGACACTTTGGTCGACTCTGAGGCGGAGTCATTAAATTCAAAATTCAAAATCAAAATATTTTTAGTCCAAACATAATGCCGAGTCAACGGGGGATTCTTCCCGGGAGCTCATATGGTAGAGGGACTATAAACCTTAGAAATAAAACAAAGGGTGATTAACAATAGTTGTCCAATTCTTATCACATTAAATGTATTATTAGTAACTCCTGTACAGGCCAAAATGATAATTATGCTTTGATATGAATTATTGAATGTTATATAAAATTAACTAATGGAGTGTTTGTCGATGTATATATGCATATGCATAGTGTTTTTGTGTGTGTGTGTGCGTGCGTGCGTGCGTGTATGAGTTTTTGAAGAAGGCCACATTGAAAATAAGATGTATATGATGTATATGATGTATGTTATATAACCCTAATGTGTTACCTTCTTTAAATAAAGCTTTTATTATTATTATTATTATTATTATTATTATTATATGTTAATGTGCAATAATGTCGTCTCCTATAATTCTTTTAGAATGGTGTTTACAATACATGATTTATGTATGAAATAATGTATATATGTATAGTTAATATACGAAAATATGAAATGAAACCAAAATGATCTCTTCAGCTTTTCGATGCTTTTGTGGCATCAATATTAAATTATGGAAGTGAAATATGGGGGATTACAAAATCAAAAGATATTGAGAGAATACAGTTAAAATTTTGTAAAATTATTTTAGGTGTTAAACTTACCACAAGCAATGCTGGTATTTACGGAGAGCTCTCTCGTTACCCGCTATACATTAATAGATATGTAAAAATAATCAAATATTGGTATAAACTATTGTCTACAGAGAACATTATACTAAAAGCAATATATAAGGATTTGTTATCTAACTGTAATAAGGGCGCGAAGAATAGGCTAATAGACCTGTACAACTAACTACGGTAACGATTATGGTAAGGATTACGATAAGGAATACCGACTAAAACAGAGGGGTTTTCTCAACAGGCAATACGCCTTGAATGCTCGACCAAGCGTATGCGCATCACGATATATAGGCCAATACAATTTATTATTGACACTACATGAACTTGTACGGAAAAGTGGGTGGTCTGCCATTACTACAAAAAATCGACTGTCATAGCCTAAAATGTGCTGAAAATAACGTACACCACAATTCAACCAAACAACCAACCATCATTAATTTAGAATTTATTAAATTAGTTGGCATACATGATATGATGAGATGGTTTGCAGAGCAATATATCATTTTTACAAACGACTAGTTATTCGCCATGTTTCCTTTTCTAAGCCTCACCTAAGAAAGTTTATATTCGCTTCATACCATCTTTGGAAACGTGTTTAATTAACTTAATATTGCTTTCATTTCCTTGACAATATAGCACTTAATCTCGAATATACTTCATTTTTTCAAGTAGGAAGGACTATTTACGCTCGGCTGCGCACGCATAGAAAGTGGCTTTTCCGCTTCAAGGAGGTGAACGGACTGTACGCACTGCATGCAGATACTGTGCTTGCATCCGGTGTTTCTTAACAGAAAATGGATATTCCACTGCATGAAAAGACACTGAAAGTAGTGGTTTTTCTTTTCCTTTTTGTTATCATTAGAATTGTTGCTGATACTATTATAGCGACGCAAAAATAATGTAAATACAAGAATTAATTCGCTTTTTATCCCGCTGTTTATTCGGGTTAGCTGGTATTAAACGGAAACATCCGCGACATGATTGAGTGCTCATTTATTAAACATTTTTTTCGCATTTTTTCCGGCGTTTATGCGGTTTTAAACGCCGTAATCAATGGCAAATTTAACATGAAGCACTAACGAGATTCATGGATTACGCCATTTATAACCGCATAAAGGCCGAAAAAAATGCGATTTTTTTTTTAAATAATTGAGCAATCATGTATTAATTACATTGTAAAAGAAAAAAACTAACCGTCAATAGTGGCGGCCTCATCCATTTCGATGTTAGGGTTAACTGATACATTTGATTGTTCTAGTGTGCATTCAAGGCGATAAGCGCACGCGATGCACGATCCTTTAGTTTTTTCAAAAACCCACAATTTGAGTTTTCAGTACTAACATAAGTTTAAATACATTTATTGGTGCAAAATAATCAACATTTAGGAATATGTAAAGCAATTTATTTGCACTATTCAAATGTGTAAACAGTTTTAAAAAAAACCTAACAGAAAGCCGTGATTTAAAAAAATAGCAAAATTGCCGTTTGACTCTTTGAATGTATCCTGATGCGTAACATAGGATAGCACAAATTGCTGTCCCGCAATGACTGTTCTTGTAAATAATAGGTAGTTTTAGTTTCATTCATTATATTTAGATCATCTAAAATAGGAAACATCAATATTTTCTCACTTGACAATTCGAGGTCCCAGTGGGATTTGAACCCGCAGGAATGAGAGGCGAGACAGTTTTAGACACAGCGTCTTCACAATCCCGGCTACGGCGGCAATTTTAGGGTAAGACAAAGGGGATACACATGCATTTATCATGCACTAAGGCGGATTCAGGGATAAGGCGGACGCAGCATCATCACCCTTTAAAATCCCACAAGTATAACCTATGCATGCCGGATTACCTGGGGCGCGCGCCATTTCTACTGTTAGTCATCATTGGATTGAACATAACATTATTCTGGAAAAATACAACATATTCACTAACGTCATGTAGAAAAACATTTTATTTCGAAGGATCCTCCGCTGCCCCAGCCTCCGCCCCTCCCACACACAAATACTCAAACCAAAATATTGGATCTGCATCTTATGTGTACCTACTCTCAAAACGTTTTTAGTGATCAATTATTCAGGCAAGCCCCTTTAAAACTCCAAAATTTAAAAAATATATATATTGACAGAAATATAAATCGACAGAAATATAAATAATATGTATTTTACAATTTGATTTTTTATTGGCTTTTTTCTACACAACCCCCTGTGAGCCTACTAAAACCCAGGTTGTTATTCAACTTTGAGATCAGCCCCAAACATTTTCTCGTGCTTAGAATTTAGTCTGAAGTCATAGTCGTTATCGTAGTTAGTTGTACAGGTCTAATATAAGGTTTATCCTAAACAGTAACGGTATAATCATGTCTGGGATAGTCCCATGAGTGTTAGTTTTAAACTATTTCCTTTAATATTTAAACAAAGATTAATAGATAATTTCATGCAACAATGGAGATC